>CM026211.1:17062690-17147296 GCA_014839995.1 Xenentodon cancila | reverse complement strand
GTTTTCAATGATGGGCAAAAAGTTCAATTTGTCTCATTGGGCTTGCATTCCTCCCTCAATGGTTTGGAGAAACTTGCGGACGCCTTATGGCAAACTTGAAATGTGGTATGCAAATGCACAAGACTGATTTCCACTCCTGTGGTTTTTAGAAATAGGGTAAAAGAAGAGAAGAAAAAAAACTGTCTGCTACACAATTACAAAGACCTGAGAATGACAGCAACAGCAAAGAAAAAAAGCATTTACAGAACTGAAATTGTCACCACTCGTCAAAGAATGAATTGATGAATAGAAAAAAAGCAAACACCAGAATCAGTGAACACTCGAATCCAAAGCAAAAGACCCTATAGAAAAATAAATGTTTGCATTTATATGCTAAAAAGCGTATCAGCTGAACACATCAGAAGAATAGAAAGAGGTGAATGCTCATGAACAATAGTGTATTTATTGGATCATACAATTTTTAAGTCTTTAATTTGGAATTACAAAAGACACAAAATTTTGTCTTTCACAGTTTTCCAATCAATATTTTTTTCTATGTCCACGAATATATTGTGTAATTTTATTTATTTTTCTATTTTCTTATCTATATTTCAGATTAGTTTTAACCTTATAAAACTATTTTTATTACTGTTTTGAATGAGGGAGTGGTCCAGATGTGTCAGAAAAATATGAATCAAATATTATACATCAGGCATTTTAAAAGAAGTACTGCAACATTTTTGCCAAGTTTATTTTTTGGATTTCGTCAGGCCAGCTGTTAAAAAGAAAGTTTAATCTAATCATTATCTCTTCGTATGCCATTTACAATTCAAGTACCTTGGTGTTTATTTGTCCTCCACACTACCAGCGTAACCTCGGTTATTTTAGACCAGCCAACAAGTCTGTGGTTACAAATGTTTAGGTGCATGCCGGAAATGACCACTCAATTTTATTCAATTCAACTATCAATTGATGGTTGCTTGCTAAAGGAGACATATTATGATATTTATTCCAACTGTTAGGGATACATTTGAGCATATTAGAGCCATAGATGTGACCTGCTTTACTTTTATCGAGAAATGCCCACGTTCATCATGTTATTTTTATGATATGATATGCCAGTACTGCTATTACATACATAGTTATTATTCCTCTGAATATTTATTCCTGGTATATGCTTTTGAGAATAGATATTATGTACTCGATAGCTATATGATTGAGATATAAGAGTGAGCAAGTACACCGATACTTTCTGATTATTACACAGTCAGCCGACAAGTGAATATATGGAGAACTTGAACTCATATCACTTTTAAAAGTAAGACAAAGTTCAATTTAAAAAAAAAAAAAAAAAAATCTAAAAACTTTTATGTTTACTGTCAAGTTGGCTTCGTGAGATTATTTTCCCATGTTGGCAACTAGACTAAATCCGCTTTCTGCCAACGGATTCTGACTGTGTGCATCTTTCTGATAGTGAATTTAACCGTTTCAATATTGTGATAGTCCTCACACCCACACGGTGTCATTGTCTGGCATCTGCACAACCTTTTCCCAAAGATTGAAACAAATAATTGTCCTGAAAAGACCAGGGGGAAAAAAAGACTAAAAACAAGGCAAATGCAACAAAATACACTAACAAACAACAATATGATAAAGAGACTTTGACATGTATACACACACACACACACACACACATACTTTTTATACAGGAAAAGGTTACATGGACTCTACAAAGTAATATAAAGGCTGTCCTTAAATATGTTGTGTTTTCTGTTTTACCATTCCCAGATGAGAACGCTGGGCTTTTCCACACCAGAGCACAAATGATCCCCTCTGATTCTCCGAGGTCATTTCTGCAGAAGTGCAGGTGACCATGCAGTCCTGGTGCGGCCGATGTGGACCACTGGGTAAAAGGGGCGGGGGCTCAGAAGCAGCTCCTTAAATCTCCACCTTCATTAATCATAGTTTGCATGCCCGCGGCCCACCAAGCAGTGTGACAATGACAGCACAGAGAATGATTAATACTTAATGCAGCGTTTAAGAGAATGATTTATGCCATCTGTTAGTGGATGACATGCTGCAGAAGTTGGCGTCACCACTAACACACACTTGTCAGCAAGATTAAGAGAATGATACATAACTTAATCTCAGGAGCAGCGGGTCACCTCCACAATTACGCTTATTTTAGACCATGAACACAAAAGGGGAAGAAGTGGGTGTGAGGGGAGGATATACAGAGGTGAGTATGCATAACCTCAGCATCAAATTGATTACAGCTGGCCAGGAAGGGTCCACAACGGGCACTGTGTCCACGCAACATTCGGCGTTCAAGAAAACATGCGGCGGCCTGCTAGGAGGTCCATTCAAACTCTGCGTGAACCTCAGTGTTCATCTGAAAAAACAGCAACCGCCTCTGATGTATTTCAAAGCAAAGATGAGTGTTATTCAGGCTCCATCGCCATGTCCAAACCCCTCACGGACATACCTGTGGTGTAGATTTTTCAATTCTAATTCTGCAGAACATTCCCGCCAGCCACAGAACTGCTGCTAGATGGATATATATCAGTCATGACAAAGTCATATTCTGATGAATAATAATCTCCCCGGTAACTAGCTTTCATTCTCTTTTCTGTCGAACGCTGATTTTGCTTTTAGGGACAACAGACTTCCGGCAGAGCAAGCAGAACTCTAAATGACAGATAACAGATATCCGGGCCCAGACTTCCTGTGCTGTGAATACAGACATTCATTAAAAGTAATAATATGCTCGTTTACAAACAATAGCCAATAGACAATGGTTCTGGGTCTGTAAATCTGATGTGTATGCAACCAAAGCCTACTGAAACACGATTACTCAATAAGGCTTCTGCTACAAATGAACAATAGAAATGTCATTAGACTAATCTGTCCAACCAATCCACTGAGTCCACATATTCATCTGCAAACACTTATTTTTACTAATTATTCACTTTACAGTTTCAACATGCATACTGTTTATCGTGCAGAGCCACATGATTATTTGATACTCTTCAATAATTTCCACTGATATTACAAATCTACATTTTACATTCAGCTTAATGCTTACCTCAAAGCTAGGGTGGATAAAAACATGGATTCTGGATTTATAAATTTCGATAGATGGCGGATAACCAATACGTTCTTTTTTTTTTTTTAATCTTTCTCATTTTTATATTTATTACTTCAGATAAAATGCGGTTTGTGCAGCCAAAGAAATAAACAAATCTAAGATGCAGTGATGGAAAAGCTAATATTTTGGTAACTCTGTCCAAACTCTAAGAGCAAACAACAGTCGAGACACTTTAAATGATCTTTTTGTGAGAGTGTGAGAGTAAGGCACCACAATAAACACCTTCTGTATAAACTTGGGATGTGTGACACCAAACAAAGCTGAGAGGTTGAAATCAAAAATCAACTGTGATTGCACACCCTGAGTTTATGTTCACACAGTATATTAGACTTCACAAACCTTAAACTTGAGGCCGTTTGGTCGGTCGTCGTCTATTTATAAAATGCACAACAGCAAAGACACTCACAACCCAAACATTTTACATATGACCTCAATAAATGAAATGCACCAATCACACAACAAAAAGGGCAACCTTTAGTAAGGGGTTTACCAGAATTATGATTGGTGTATTTTGCAAATAACAAAGAAATGCATCTATTTTGAGTCTTGGGTTCCGCCGGTATGGCAGCAGATGACGTGATGAGCGCAACGTGGACCGTTATAAAAGGTGATGCCCGCCAGCAACCAACTACTACTTCATCACTTCATCATATCTATTTATCGAGCCCATAAATAAGACATCACATTCCTCCCATATCATCCATCAGTCTGATAGATGGCGCGCATCGCCAGTAAAAAAAAAAAAACCCAGAGAAACAGCAACCAGGAACTGAATCCCGCAAACGTCACCCAAGCACGGCGAACAGGCAGCAGTTTGCGTGGCCTCTCACTGGCTGACTATGTTCCTCCATTCGGACCATCGCACCGTTTTCCAAAAAAATCAGAATCCACAGCTCACACCTTAAAGAAAAAAAAATACCGTGCTGGCCAAAAACCGAGCCAATCTCTGTTTCATTGATGCAGGTGATGCAGAAGTTACACAAGATAATACAACAATAACATTTTACGTATTGTTCAAAATCCAAGTTAAATAATGGGGTTAATTATGGGCCTAGAAGTGTAATTCTAGACTACCGCCAATTTGCCAACAGGTATCATCTTATGTCAAGACGTGATTTGAAGTGAGCGGCGTTATCTCTGCATGCCTTCCCTCTGTCCCATCTTTGCTGTTCTCGCTGTAATATTTACATATTCAAACAAACCGTCAAATCCCCAAAACACACAGTTTGTTATCCACCAGAGTTTGCTCAGTAAAATACGTTGCATCTAATCTGCATTAAAAAGTATCCGTCTTACGTCAGAGATTAGTGGCTCTTCCTCCCCTGCTATCTGCTCCACTGTTCCTCCGGAGCTGTCAGATGACAAGGTGAGCACAAGGGTAATCAGCTCGGTCACTGCTTCGAATCTCCCTCTTCTAGACGCTTACACTCATTTTGCCCGTTTGATGTTGCAGCCGGGACGAAAATCGATAAAATCAGTCCTTCAAAAAACACCCCGGCTTTACTTTGCACAATAAACAGCCCGTCGAAAACTTCAACTTACATTAGCGTTGACATTACTCCATAGAGAAGAAAAAAAAAAAAAAAAAAAGTCAGCCTTTGTTTCATAATAATGATCAAACAGAACAAGCATTCGTTTATTGAAAAGTGGATAAAATGCCTCCTTGTTTATTTCTTTCCACCAAACCACATCCCCTTCGGGGATCAGAGAAGAGGTGTTTGTCAGTTACTGGCAAGCGCGGGCATGCCTATTAGCGACTGCAAACAATGTGCCGGAGCACGGGAGCGCCGTGGACAGGAGGCGGGCTTGAGCCATTGATAATACTGCATAAAACAATCCAACGTGTTGCAAAAAGATGCCAAACTAGGTCAACCTCGTGAGGCACTCACATTTGCCTTCCCTTTTTTATTTTGAAGGATTAATGCATGAAGAAACGGTACTTTGAGCACTATGTTTTCATGAAAGGAAAACAACTCCCCCTGGATGTACAGGAAGACTAAGACGATATTATACACAGCTGTTTTTTGGAGAAGAATGTAAAGCCACCGTTTCATAGTTGGTGACTGTGCTGCGAATGTTTGCATTTTTCTTAATAAAAGAAAAAATATATATAGTTTTGTCTGCTGTGCTAAAAATACAGTCTACCGTTAGTCTTTATCAAACCCGCAGGCTGAGACATCACGCAGGAGTATCTGCGGACGGAGCCGTGAACGCCACCTCGCCCTGACACGACGTCCGACGGGATCTTTATTGATGTGAGTGGTTTAAAAAAAGAACACCTGTCTGTGGGAGAACCTCGCACGCAAACTCATGACTGATTGATTGATTTACTACTTGCATCAGTCAGTCAAAGAGTGGAGTGCCTTTTCAATCACAGGCAGTCTGTAAACATAAATAAAAGCGGCCACGTTGGCCTCGACAGTTCCAGCCCTCTATAAACACGGGCACTTGGCCGTCACGTGATGCACCGGGAAAAGTCTCTCTGAGAGGGAGGCAGAATACTCCACTCTTGTAAATTTATGTACACCCATATGACACTTTCCAGTCTTGATTGGTTTGCATTTTACCTTCTTCTCCCTCCTACCCATTATGTGAGCTGATAAGCATTACTTCCAGGCCTAGCCGGGTATTGAAGAAGACTATAGCCGTGGGTGGAACAGAGCCTTGAAGCGCTGCTAAGTACCCTGAACGTAATCCCCGTCTCCCTCTAACAACAAAGAGCTCCCGCAGATATTCACCTGAGACTCGAGCCCATCACAGACCTGCCAGGGTACAGTAATACCAACTCAGGAGGCCGTAAGTGCTGAACAGTTTGCCTGCTCTTTGTAAGTTTTCTGAATAAAATGATGTGTAGAAGCGAAGGCAATTTGGTAATTCTTGCGAGTATAAAAATATGGTCACATTTAGTGCATAACATCTGATGTGTAAAGAAAGGTCCACTTCGAAAGTAGAGCATTTAGTGGAGCATTTAGGCGTAAGAGAGAGAATTATAGCCACTGAAGTGATAATGTGCCAATTTGAGCTCCAATGGAGCCATCAGCTCTGAATATGCAGCCAATAAATACTTTCTAAGAGTTCCAATAACTCTGCATGGCTGCTTTTATGAATTTAACGGGCAGTGTCTTTTGCCAGTCTTCTGTGCTTTAAAAGGAAAATAAATGAATTCCAATCCCTTCCTGGCAGGAATGCATCTTTTTAAAACAGACATTTTTTGTTTTGTTTTTTTGTTGCTTTGTTTTTTTTAAACTACCTACTCCACTGCACACCATTTTGGATGTCATTTCTTGATGCTATTCTGGTTCCCGCTCTGCCTACATCATATAATTCCTTTCTCCGATTGGTTGGAAGGCTTTCCACTGGTGTCCAGAGGCATTTTCCTCTGGCTCCACTGGCCCTACCTTCTGGAAATCAAAAGAAAAGAATTAGGAACCCACTGAGCCACAAATTACAAAAGTTTTTTTGTCTTGGCTTAAATTCATGGAGCTGCACAGAAAAATAGAAACACATATTGTAAACACAATTAAAGCTTAGCTTTTAGTGGCTTTTTTTAGCGGCTTTGCTACTTTGTGCCTCAATTATCGGATGGAGAACGAGTGACCTACTACAGCCAACTAATGCTGATGACAACTAAACACTACACAAAATAACTAAGTGGCCAGTTTTGCTCATTTATCAGCAGATTAGACGAAACCATTCAAGTCAAAAGGAGTTCAACATTCTCTCTAGGCAAGGTATCCCCGTTTGCATGTTTTACGGCTTTCCGTGATATAGATTCGCAATTTGCATTTGAGTCACTCGAGTCTCTGTTGCATCATACTGGAGCTTCATAGCTCCAAGTATAATTTGCAGCAAAAACATGAGCAGGACAACCTGGCTGTCAGTTCTTTTTTTGCTATTTTTATGAATCAACTGTAAGCTGCCAAAGGAAAAAAAAAAAAGAAAGAAAAGAGGGGCTAGAGAAGAAGCGTTAATAAGCCCATGATAAACCCAAAGTGTTCCCTCTGGTAGAGGCCCCCCGTCTGCTCTTACCAAATGTCTTATTGACTTCACACCAGCAGCAGAAAACACTGAAGGAGGGAAAGTGTGGGAGATGAGACATGAACGTTCACTGGGTTCAACTATTGATCAAACAATCCTGTTTATACCCTCCAGCTAACGACGAGCAGGGAATAATTGACATGCAACAATGTGACAGTTTGGAGCACTGAGAGAATATCATAAAAATTCAACAAACACACCAATATGTTTCACAGATTGGACAACGTTCCAAAAAATGGAAAATCAATGGTCATAACAGGCTGTATGAGGCACGCTTTTATCTGTTCCCATTAACTGAAAACAAAATGTTCCAACTTTTAAGCAGCTAATTTGCCAAAGTAAGTAAGTGTAACTTCTTTTCTATATTGATTAAACACCGTATGAGCTTTGTAATTTCCTAACAACCAAGACGAGAAAGTCCAAATGTATACGTTCCTCTATGATGTACAAGACGAAGAAGCTGTTAAATGTCAGATTTAGGATGGTAGAACCACTGAACATCCATCATTTTTACCTAAAAAAAAAAAAAAAAAATATTCAAGTTAGTTGGCCTATTAACTTTATATCATTTGTTTAACTGATCATTTGATAAACTTTCTGGTTCTATACCTCATAGGATGGAAACATCCTGTTTATTAAAATACCTTCTTCATACATTTTCATTACACAACTTTAATGGTAAGTGCTGCTGTAGTTAAAATTGAATGAGTTACACATAATAAAGACAAAATGCTTAAACTGCATCCAAATACATTATTAATTGGCTACAAGTAGAACTGCAGACTGTATAATGTTTCCTGGAGGATTATCGGGAGCCACCAACCATAAGTCAGGACCACATTAAAGCCATTTCATCTGCAGTTATTCATCAAAGTGACTCAGTAATGTTAACTACAGGGATGCAGTTCCATGCAGCGCATTATGGATATGGAGATGACTTATGGAGCTCTGAGGCTCAAATACAGTCACGTGTCGCAGAGTCGAGAGAGTCGGGCTGCAATGGCTGTACAGTACCTGGATGTGTGCGTTTGTGCAGGTGCGTTATGTACAAAAATGCTGTATAGGAGTGTTTCCAGTCTCGTGATGGAAACAAGGAACCACACCTTTGGCGTGGATCCCCAAGTGAGATGCTGGGTTTTAAAAATAGACCCCCAAAACCAGGCGATTTTTGGCCAATACCAGAGCCATAATTACATACATCCAACAGCCACGAGGATTCATTGATTACTTGAAAGCATCCTTCCCCACTTCTTTGAGCACAAATGAGCACAAGGAAGAAGAATTTAGATCCTCTTACAAGAAGAATTTGGCTACAAGAAAGCTATAAGTCCCCATTAACAGAACTAAGTAAGTAAATGTGGGCCTTTAAAAAAATTAAGGTTAAACTACATTTAAACAAAATAAACAGAGCAACCAGTAAAGTTACCATTACAAGCTGTTGCTTGTGTCTATACTTTTCCAGACTTGGTATATTTCACATTCAGTATTTGTTGTTCAGGCTTTGTGAAAGTTGTTCTGAATAAATAAATGTTTCTGACATTAGTCACATTTCATTTCAAATCTGAATCAGCAAAAGCAAATGTTCTAGACAACAAATTACAGGCTTCTCCTTCTCCTTTCAGCTTTTCCCTTCAGGGGTCGCCTCGCCTGGCAAGAAAGCCTGATTCTTTTAATCTTCGATACAAAGAATTAGTCAAGTTCATCTGGACTGGACATTCATTTCCAGAGGGCAGCAGAAGAAACCGTCTCTGGACGCCAGTGGGCGGGCACACCACCAGTCACGGAAACAAACGTGCATGACAGCAGTCATCGCAGTCGTACTGAACTGTGGATCCTGTTGGAGTTACTGAATACTGACCCGCCCTGCTGTGATTGGCTCTGTTCGCTCTGCACGGGTGGAAATGGCTGTGAATGGGAGGGGTACCAGACCCAGTTCACAGGAGATTATTTATGTAACGTGATTCGGAATGACTGGCCAGACTAGGATTCGTTTCATTCATTTCCATCTTATCCTGTCTTCTGCATCTTTCTCAGCCACACCAACCATGCACATATCCTCTTTCACCACATCAGGAAATCTCCTCCTTGGTCTTCCCCTCTTTCTCGTGCCCGGCAGCTCCACCTCCAGCGTCCTTCTACCGATGTAGTTACTACTCTTCCTCGTTGTACACTTAAACCAAACGTCATGCCATAACTTGTTTCTTTAATTTGCACTTTGTGTTTAGAATGTATTTATCATGTAGCACGAGGGTTTGAGAGTAACGTAATTTCGATTCTCTGTATGTATCTCACATGTAGTAGAATTGACAATAAACTTGACTCTGACTCTGACTCTTATGTGTCCAAACCATCTCAGTCCAGCCTCTCTTACTTTATCTCTAAGGTCTGTTGCTGCAAAACAACAACAGACCTTTAGTTCTCTTCTCCATCTTCTTTAATCCTCATAGATAACTGTAACTAAACCTGCCTTGTGTTTATCAGTGTTGAACTATATGACGTACATGTACGTGTGCAGCACGCTCAAGCTTTTTCTGAGAGCCAAATCCAGTCAGTAAACCCACCGCTTGCTGTATTTCAGACACTAAGCACTGAGCATTTTTTTGGCAAAGTAGCAAGGAAAGTTCTGTCGGTTGTGTTATCTTGATTTGTCTCACTGCCTCATCGCCTGATTATACATGGAGATTGTGAGAGGAGACGGGGTTGTGACATATCCTGCAACAAGAGAACAAATTATGCAACTTAAGCCTGTTTAGACAGGCAAAAATCGCCCAAACCAGCCCAAATAAGCACCTATACTTAAAAGGAAATGCATCTCACAACTGCCGATTTTTGAAAGACACATTTGAGGACAAAAGAAAAGCCCAAAGTTGTTTATACTAAGCAAACCTGGCTGTAACACTACTGCGTCAGTCTAATCAAGAAGGGAATGCAAAACCTGTTTTTGTGCTTTGTCTTTAACTCCGTCACCGAACATGTCTCCTGCTGCTTTAGATCAACAACACAGCATTACATTTGTACTGAAGTGGCATCGTTACGCTTAAAAAAAAACTGCTGTAATGAGAATTATTCACAAAATTGCTTAATAAACACTCACCATTAGTTTTTTTACTCAAATATTGTAATAGTGCGATACAGTATCACAGTGCGCATTAGCCTCAACAAGTACTACGCTAAAAACAACTACAAGGTAAACTTTAGTTTCAGGTGTGTGATTGTAATTACTCTCTGGCCGCACAGTACTTTAACATTTTGACCTTTTGAGTTGATAAGACAACTTTGTAAACCTTGTCATTTGCATTTTTTCAGCTTTTTTTTTTTCCTAAGTTTCACTCCCAACAGAAACACATCTTACCAATCCAACCATGGCGACGTCCTTGTCCAGTAAAATGCATAATCCAAAGACGCACTGACCACTGCGGTCTACAAACTCAAAGGACGTTTAAATAGTGAAGAAAGACTTGATTTGACCTCTGACGTGTGTGTATCTGCTGCTAAAGGGTCGGAGCGTCCTCTACCTTGGAACCAGTCGTCCCAACAGTTACTGTCCAACACTGGTGCACACGTTGAGCTTCTGTTCGATTGGTTCAGCTCTTGTTTTTCCTCCCATAATCACTTTATTGTGTCTCTCGGTCTCCTCTGCCATGGTGTAGTTCTGTGAACTAGCTCCATCCTTACTTATGTGTTAAACTAAATTGAATCTGATATTTTAACATGGAAAAAAAACAAAAACCTAATTTGTGACACTTTACGTGACACCATTAACTAGCCATCGCTGAACAAAATAAGATAATAATTATGCTTGTTTATAAACTCTGACTGCAGAACTTCTTGGTTTGTTTTTAGCAGTGTAACTCAGTTACACAGGTCAGTATCTCTATGTTCTTTTTCTTTGTTTCTGTGTGTGTGTGTGTGTGTGTGTGCGTGAGTACATTCACATTCATCACATGTGCGCCACACGCTTGATCATTTGTGTTTGTGAAGCATAGATCAAAAAGCCATGCAGGAACGTTTCATCTCTTCACTATTTACACACACACACACACACACACACACACACACACACACACACACACACACACACACACACACACACACACACACACACACACACACACACACACACACACACACACACACACACACACACACACACACACACACACACACACGTCTACACCTTTCCTGTGTTGTGTTGTTTGTCTCCCTGCTGCACATACAGAGATATGAGCTTGTTTCCATGCACGTGGGTTAGGAGTGTGTGATAAATGTTCTATTTGGTGCTGACGGAGCGAGTCTGCATAAAGCTATACATTCCCAGGGCGGGAGGCTAATCACAAAGCGCTCTCTGGAGCCGTTCTGTCACTGAATGGTAAATGACCGTGAGTCCCACTCAAACGAAAACTGCACACAAGCACAGACATCCCAACGCTGATTTGATTTCTAGTGTCACAAATGTTGATTCTTGAGTGAAGTCAAAAAAAAAAAAAAGAAGGGTAAAAAGATGATCACAGCTGTAAACACAGTTGAAAAGTGAACTCTTGTATTTTCACTCTGTTGTATTTAGACAGAAATATGTCATTAAAGCCACTCTGCGTACCAATACCACTGCTAACCACATGGGGGCGCACAGACCTGCTGATGTGAAAATATCCAGCCAATAAACCAGCAGAAGCAGCTGTAGACCAACGTGACACCGTCCCATATGTTGTTGAACAAAATTTTAGAATGTATTGTATAAAAGTTTACTAATGTTAAGTATTTAACAAATCATTCTTCCTTTTCAAAATATTTTATGTCATCGTATGAAGAGGAAAATAGAAAATTGGACCAGCACAATGTCCAAGAAAGAGTGGCCATCAGCCACCCTGATTTCAGTGACAGAAAAACCTGTATCACTCAACAGCAAAATATGTCCTAAGGTAAGGGGTTCTATGTGGTTTCTAACTACTAACACTTATAGCTCTGCTGCCCAGTATGCATTAAAAAAAAAAAAAAAAAAAAAAAAATTCCTGCCCTAAAAAAACAAACAAAAAAAACAAAAAAAATAAAAAAAAATCGCTCCAACCAATCAACGACAGGAGAACACTGCAGTGATGGGAAGAGCTAGAGATCCGTGTTTTGTTGACATTGTGTTCAAATATCAATACACGTGGCGTCATCCAAAAATCACCCACTCCAGCTTTAACCATTTAACAAACAGGTGCTAAACTGCTTAATTGTTAAAATACATCTCACGATAATTACAAAACATCTTGCAGCAAGTGATGAATTCACACAGTATTTTCAGTTGTTAGTTAGTTTATTAGTTACAATTTATTTGCACATCAGTTACAACTTCAACATTGATGAATGCATATATTCATTTTTATTTTTTTCTACGCTTATCCTCTTGGCAATATTTGTACTGGTGATCAGAACCGATACTGTGACTAGACACAGTTGTGTTTAACAAAACATCAATTATGTAAAGTCTACATAAGCAGATCAGGCTCTCTGCCCCCACTGCCGTTTTGCTTGCTTTCTCCCCTTGTTATCCTCATACTCTGCAGCCATCCCTCCACCCGGCAAATGACAACCCCCCCCCCCCACCACACACACACTCAGACCCACACCAAGTCCAGTGAAGCAGAACACATGTGGCTACACAGCTCGCCAATCTCACACCGCTTTGCGGCCCTGCTGGGGGCCCGGTCTTGCTGCTGGTGTGAATGTGAGGTTTAACTCAGGACAGCATGAGTACTCGCATCGCCAAAGCCGAACTCATATGAGAGGGTGTGAATCGGGGAAACAGATAGAATAGGAGAGGAAGTAAAGGCATGAGGAGTCAAAGGACATAAAAACAGGCTGAGATGGGAAGAGAAGACAAGACGGAAATGTGTGGGAGAGGCAAAATGAGACGAGTGAGGTGCAGAAGCTTGTGCCCACCAAGCACCTCTTTTTCAGCTCCTGCAGCACTAAAAATATATGAAACAAGTCGATCAGATCTGCAGCTGCAGGACACCAACGAGCTCGTCTGAAGCGTGCCGCCGTTATGGTGGGAGAAATAAAACATTTTTAACTTCTAGTGCTCTGTGCTGTGGGCACTAAAGACATGCAAAATTCCTGCTGCTGCCAAGAACATGGCACAGCACATCTGAAAATAATGTGAAAAAAGGAGAGGCAGCCAAGTAAACAGAGTCCCCCTGTGAGCATGCAGCCGGGTGCAGGGTTGGGGGTGGGGGTGGGGGGGGGGTGTCAAATGAATGGATCAGGCCAATTGGGATGTGAATGGAGTGAGAAGAAAGTATGACAAACAGACCTGGAGCTTGACAAGTTATAATAGCATGACCACCTCTCCTAACCCCCCCTGTGCTTGCTCCGCTGCAAGGTAAGAATGACTTTTGCTGAGCATGCAGGTGAGTGGAGAGAGAGCGAGAGAGAGAGCGAGAGAGAGAGCGAGAGAGAGCGAGAGAGAGCGAGAGAGAGCGAGAGAGCGAGCGAGAGAGATACAAGAAGCTTTGAGACAAGAGTAAAGAATTAACGGTGCAGCTGGTAAAACCCCTGGAAGATACTGAGGGAAAACACGATATTCTCAAAACTAACACAATGCTAATCCTGCTCCTTTAACCCCGAATGGCTCTGCAAGAGTGCAAATAATGCGTCCTGCACCACTGCGAAGATAACAGCTTTCTTTACACCACGGTGTCACGGTAAAAGATAAAAAAAAGCAAAGGATGAGAGTGTGTACTTCTCTGTGTATATCTGTTCAAGTATGTGTTATAATGCTGTAAAAACCACTGGAAATTCTAACTCTGATACAAAAGCTTGAAAAATACTAAAAATCCACATGATTTTTCTGTCACACAAGTAGACTTTACTTTGTTTTTAGTGGATAAATATGAGAAAGGCGTAACTATAATGACACAGAATAATTTTAAAAAGACTTCTCTTAGGCGTCTCGTTTCCAGCTGCAGGAAGGTTCAAACTGAAGCGTTCTGAAACTCTGAAACCAGCATATTTGTTCATGTTGGGTCGTCGTCGTCGTATTATTCACAAGCTTGAGAACGTCCCCTTACCGCGTTCATTTACCTCAAATCGGGCATCCCACTCAGCTGTGTTCTTGATCCACTGAAACCAGTTGCAGAGATTCTACACCTGTGATCTGTCTAACCCCATTAAAATAAAAAATCTCTTTTTCAATTAAATATGACTTAACTGTAATTTATTGAGGAAAATGAACCAGCATTAGATATATGCGAGCGGCAATTGTGTGTTGAGAAGTCTTTAGTAGGTTTCTGGCTTTCTTTATAAGGTCTCGTTTGTTGTGATCTTTATTGGTCCAAAGTCTTCAGAGGAGGGTTTACAACCTTTTCCATCTGGGTGGGCATCAATAGCTTTTATTGTTAGACCTGAGGAAATATTTGTATCATAATTCCCGTCACAAACATGTAGAGTAGACCAGAGTTTGACAGATGAAGGTTTCATTAATCACATACCAAATTACTTTGACAATCACAGAAATGCAATTTGGGACCATTTTCATTAATAAAAACAAAAGAAAAAAAATTCAATTCAATTCATAATACTTTTAATTAATTTCCCTCTAGGAATAAATAGTGTTAATAATATATTGGAATCAAAAACACTCCAAATTTTGTATTAAAGCAATTTCTAAATAATTATTTTCCTACATTCATCAATTACATTTATGTATATTTTATTTTGTTGTTTTATTTTTTATAATTTTTTGGTTTGTATAAATCTTCTTTTTTGATTAAGGGGATGCTACTGGTCTCATGTACCAAATATAATACATCTGGGATTGCAGGGTTAATATATAAACATTAAAGAATATTCCTCTCCCTGTGTTTTTTAACCCCTTCCCAACTCTATGACATATCTAATTTAAAATGAGAATATCTCTGCAAGAACAAGATGTATTTGAATACATCTGGCAAGAAAATAAAGAGAATACACATGAAATCACAACAGAAGGGTAAAATGAAAGATCCATTTTAGTCCAGATAAAACGAAGATGAAACACAGCCAAAAAAAGAAGAAAATTAACTATGGCATCAATAATGTTGCAAACTAATCATTTTACATTTAAATGAAGCAAACATTCTCTAAATCAGATTTTGGCACAGAACAATGTTCCTTTAGCTTATAAACTGGCTCAACACAGTCAGAGTACCTGCAGTACTTGCAGCACAGCATTTGTACTTTGTTACTTCATGCCACCAGACACTGATATTACACATCTACCAGACAGTACAGTAACCCGACAGACCACAAGGCCATTTCTCCAACCTGAGGTCACCACGCCGCCCACCACCCCATCCTCAGCTAATATAGCTCTATTTGCAGGCGGCAGAGAGACCAAATCCTGATCGCGTCATCATCCCTCATTCGATTTCCAGCGGGTAGAGCGTGGATGAGGATGATTTTATCAAAGGTCAAGCAAAATGTCCAGCATTTTCCCCTGCACAGGCAGCTGAGACAGGAAGCTCTCCACCCTGCACGTCGCTAGAGACAGAAACGACATAACTACACCGGCTGTTTAGGTAATAACAGAACATGGTGCGGTATGAGCTTTCACGTTGCTAAAACCACTAATGATCTACCTGAGCGACTGTCTCTGTGTGGGTTCGCTGATGTCGGGAGGCTCCACTGTAAACATCGCCACACACGGCGTCATGAGAACGACTACAGGAATTCAGGAGTTGTAATTTTCCTAGTCTTGCATTCTGCATTCATAAACACAGTACATTTGTTTATGTGCTCATTTGCCCGGCAGAATGAGGAAAAAAAAATCTGTTATTGCTCATGCCTTTCTCTTCCAGCTCTTCAAAGCCAGCGGCTGAAGTCGACTCGGTTTTCTTCCACTTCCTGAAAACATTTCATCAAAGCGGCAGCTGGGCAGAATCCCACTGAATCTGGCCCGTTGGCTTAAGACTGACAACAAGAGCGCAGCTGCCAGCAGGATATACGAGACGTATCCGTCACTCCCGCCTCTCATCTTCATGTGTGAACTTTTCCGCGGCTTCACCTGCACCCATAACACTCTTCACCTTGACTAGGATACATGTCTGAGGCGCTGACAAGCCTGGGCACGTGTCTGTGTGTGTGCGTGCGTGCGTGTGTTTTGTGAGACATTTGTAGGTCAGAAAAAAAATAGCCTCAGCAGGCGTCTGACAGAGGGTTTAGGAATACTTTTTAGTCTGAACTGGCACTAAACCCTTACATCCAAATGTTATATTTTAACGGCGTCTGCGTGTGAGAAGAACACAGAATTTGTAGAACACACACATACATTTGCAGCGAGGAAAAAAACGTGTTTGTTTGCAACAGGTAAAAGAGTCATTACAATGTAATACAGGATGAGAGGCACCAGAAGACGGTTCATTAAAGTGGCCTTCAAAGTAACTCCGTTAAGAGATTTAAAGTCTTAATCTGACCCACACAGTATCCTACCGAGGGCTTAGAAAGTTGTAATCTAACATGGCTGAGGGAATAAAAACGACAGTTTTCTTTACAGAAAAAAAAAAAAAAAAACTTGTGATAAAAACAAGTGACTGCTTCACTGACCTTGCACACTGGTACATTTCCATTTCCCATGAAACTGAGCAAACAGGGGCACTTCAGTTGTAACAAAAACTACCACACACTAATGCAAATTAGTTTTTACACAAATAGGGTTTTTTTTTGGCAATGCTTAAAAGGATTATCTTGCAAAACCGAAATGGATGAACTTGATCCCTTAGATGTGATGTAGCAGGTGCAACTAGAGGAGTTACTTCCTCACGTGGCTCATCAAAAGATTGGCAAGTTATCTTCAAATTTTGAATCCACTTCTCCGTAAATTAGCAGATGATGACCTCCCAGAAGTCCCTCACGCTGCAGTATTTTTTATACATATACACACATACACTGTATATATATATATATATATATATATATATATATATATATATATATATATATATATATATATATATATATATATATATATATATATATATATATATATATATACATATATACATATACCACACACACATATATACACATACACACACACACACACACACACACAGTTGTTTCAATGGACTTTTAAAACATTACTCAAGTTTGCACGTAAACAGTGATAGAAAAGCAGCCCTTGACACAGGGCTATCGATTTTATTGCCCAAGCTGAACTTCAGGACTTCACAGAGCCCTTACATGTCTAGCAAATCTCTCCAGCACCATCAGATAACTCGGAGTTCTAAATTAAAAGGTGCTCTGGTTCAATACAGGTTACAAGAAGTAGTCCATGTTTGACTTTTGGGCAATGACGGGGCAAGTGTACGGCTGCCTGCCTGCAAATGTTTGCTCGTGTTATGTGTGAAAGACATGGGTGTAGAAAACCTAGCGGAGAGCTGCTGCATGTGCTGCACATGTTACAGTAAGCAGGAGTTTTATAAACCAAATTACAGAGAGGAAGTTCTTTTGACTTGTACCTGCTCATTACCTAAAGATGAGTCACTTCGCAAATTACAGAGGAACCGAATGCCCCAGGTGTATCAGCTGACCCCCCTTCACTCTCTGCCTACTTTACACACACGCGCACGCACACACACACACACACACACACACACACACAGCGATGCCACTGCACCTACACATGGAGAAAATAATACAGATTTTAAATCTTAGTATGACATTTGTGTTTCTCGCCACCATCTCCACTGAGACTTGGTTGGTGTAATCAAATTAATCCATAAAGCAGAAACTGGCTAATGAAGTTATCTTATCCCGTAACCCCAAGATAGGAAAATTCTGTCTCTGTTGGGGGCTTTCTAACTTCTGCATGCATGCATGCATGCTTCTCAGCAGCCTCAGGAAACACACGCCTTCAGACACTTAATGAGTGCCTGGGGAGGCAGGCAGACACACACGCTCAAAGGTAAGTCTGCTTTGAGCTGCTCACCCTGCCGAGACTCCTGAACTCCTTCCCTGAAACTCTGAACGTGCTGCAGATCCCAGAGAAGCCTGGAGGCTGGGAGCACAAGGACAAAGACGGAGAGGAAACGCAGAGCATGATGAAACCAACTGCAGGAATGATGAGTGATGAAGAGAAATTAAGAACAGAGTGGCACGTTGGCACAGGGAAGATTAGGGATTATCCGAGGATACATCTTTACGAAAACCCTTTGAAATCTAGTCGTATCATCCACACGTGATCTGCTCGCTTTAGGTTCTTGCACAACATTTCTATTAGATAAGGGTCATGGCTTTCGCTTGGCTTTTATTCAACAATAACGGCATTCTTTTTTTAACCATTTCCCAACCGAACAACCTCTTTGTATCACTAATTCTACACTCAACTTATAAGCATGTTCAGTTTCAGAGGAAAAGACATCAGATTTATTCAAAAAGTTTTCCATTTTTACAAAATAGACCCACAAAATAATTTTAAAAACTGCATGTCACTCTGGTTTTCCAGATATCAGTTTCTGGGTGAAATCCTGCCTGATGGAAGCCCATTCTTGCTCTATTACTCCTCCGAGTTGATCAAAGCAACTTCTGTTGACTTTTCCCTTTGTAGGAGTCGCCACAGCAGCACGGCGTGTCCCCCGTTTTTAATTTGGCAGGGCCTTTTGCAGCAGATGCGCTTCCTGACACAACCCTCAACATTTATTCAGGCTTGGGAGCAGCACTATGAGAGGTTCAGGCAACGGGGGCAGTGAAGGGGGTTCCATGTCCTGCACAGGAACCACTTTGGTGTGGTGGGGTTGGGGATCGATCCGGTAACCTTCCACATGGATGGTAACCAACACAGCCACCCCACAGTGCTGAGTTGATCACAGTTTGTACATTTCTGCTTCTAAACTCCCTTTTTTTTAATATTGACCACTGGTTCTCAACGGGATGGTATCCTGAGAGGAGCTTCCTGGCCATGGATGAAGATTTCACTTCATCACTTTGACCTTGGGGCAAGGTGGTCCTTCATGCTGGAAAATGAACATATTACCACACCGCTCCTGGAGCTTGTGCAAATGTACAAGTGCATTAGATATAAGGAAGACAATATTAACCTGTGCTTGTGTGGGTTTTCCACACTCCAAATACATGCATGCCAGGTTAACTGGTGATTCTAAATTTCCTGTAGGCGTGAATGTGGGCGTGTGTGGCTGTTTGTCTATATGTGACCTTGCGATGGATTGGTGACCTGTCCAGGGTGTCCCCCTGCCTTCAACCCTAAGAGAGCTGCAGATAGATTCCCAAGACCCCGACTAGGAAAAAGAAAGAATAGAAGGACGGATGTTCCCCGTTTAATCTTATACTTGTTTAAAAGAAAACGTTTAAAACATTTTAGATTATGCAGAAACATTCAGGCAGCACTGTAAAACACAAGGCCCGCTCAACTTGTCTAAAACAAAATGTAACAGAAAAAAAATAAAAAATAAAACTAAAAGAATGGCAGGCCTGCACTTGGCTGGAGAGAGAGCAGCAGACGACAGCTGTGAGAGCTGCCAGCAGATGCTTTGACACTGTAATTCATACTGGACACTTTCTGCAGCTGCTTCACAATAAAAGCCTTCCAGAAAGACAAGCGGATGTCTGCCGACTACTGAGAAGCAACGACATCTAGTCCAGAATCATGTTCACTACGATGAGTCCGAGCATTGGGTAAAATGTTATCACAGACAGCCGTTTACCTGCAGACGGGCAACCTTTCTTCATGTAAATTTGAGTATTTTTAAACAACATGTTCCTTTGAAACATGTTGAAATGTGAAATCACAATTCCAACCCTCTGTAAGTCTTGACCATACAGCAGAATTGACATTAAATCTGACTTTGACTTCATTTTAGTTACAAATTTCTTTTATCTTTGCGTTTAATCTTTTATCCTTCCCCTAAACCTCCTTTATTCTGTTCGGGGCCTGAGGGGAAGAGCCTACCTTCGGGGGAGAAAAAAACTCAATCAGGAGTATCTGAAACTACTACGAAGACTTCCAGCTGTTTCGTTCTGCTCTGTGCAGTTCCTGCGCAGAGGCACACAATATCAGCAAAGTAATAAAAAACACCTTGTCCTTTTAAAATAACCTTTCCTCTATCTATACTTTCACCCACACATCTTCTATTATTAAATTTGACCAGAACTTATCAGCTGGACACAGAGACATTTATTTCAAATAAAGAAGAATCTTTCTTCCTAATCTCGGTGGAAAAAGACAAACAGATGGACAGTCCGATCTTAAAACCTTCCACGGGAGCTTTTGGTGCTGCGGGGACTCACTGGAGTGGGATAAATCCTCAGCTCCGTGGCCCCAGCTCTGATTGAGCCCAATCCCACAGGTGCACACGTGCCTAACCGCGCCAATACGACAGCCAGTGAAGTGAGAAACCCTCACGTCATCTGCCCAATGACAGTCAACCACCGAACCTCGCCAAACCACCATGCTAAAGTCTCACACTTTTGGCGCGACACAGGGGCCACACATTTAGACATTCGCTCTTTATACTGGCTAAAAAAAAAGAGGAATTAAGTCCAGTTGGGTTGGAGGACTTGTCCTCCTTTGCTTTGTCCCGTTAGAGAGAACAAAGCCATGTTCGCCAGACAAACACATTCCTATCCGTCTGCTGCCTGGTCTGGCAGCACACCCTCAGATGTGGCCGAGTTCGCCCTCCATGCTGCACAGCCCCTCTGATAGGATTAGCTCTTTAAGACTGTGCAAAACAATTCCATGCTCGCTCTCAATGAGGTCAAAACAAAGCATTGTTGAGTCGTGTCATGCACTGATAATGCTGCCAACCGTGCACCTGCAGTCGTGATCTTTAGCACATGCAGCTCCTACCAGAAAGGTTTAATATTAATCGCAGCAATGCAACACGTTCAATGGTGCATTCGATGCAGCCTCTCTCTGTTTGGACGAGTCTTCACCTGACTTTTTTAAAAAAATACTTTTTATTCTTATTATTCAGTCCGCCCTGGTTCTATGTCATTTTTAAAGGGCGACAAATGGCTTCAATCATGGAGGTGGTGTACCGGCTACAGGCACCGACTTACATTTGTGTGCAGACCACGATAAAAGGCTGGACGAACAACAAAGTACTTATCTTCCCACCATTTATTTCACATGCCAAAACACAGACTGTGCGCTTCAGCGACCATGTTTCCTTAAGTGGAAGAGGACAAGGACCCAAGGGCACCGTGCTTTTAGTCTTGCCTTACAGCTTATTTACTCGGTTAATAAGATCATTAATTGCATTCCACAAAGACATCTCAAAAACAGAAGGGTTGTTTTTTTTTTGTTCTTTTTTTCCAAAAAGCACAATCCTAAGCACTTCATTTCAGAAGGTGTTGCTGTAAGGTAAATGCCTCCAAACCTTATAAAATGCCTCAGAGAGCCGTAGAACCGAACGTTCAAATTTTTCTCAATTAGGCTGAGACAAATTACAGAAGGTCTGAATGCGTGCAGAGACGAAACTAAAACAGAAAGGTGAAGGGTTGTGCACTGCGGCTAACACAGTTATCGCCGGTAAAGCCTATTAGCGCAGAGCTGGGGATCTTAGCATCATCAGGCTTCCTTTGTCAGTTGTTTTAATGTCACATGATAGCACTGCTAAGCAGAGTAATACCCATATTAACCACCATTCTGCTAAAGCTTTTTGCTCTGTCCCCCTGTAATCAGCCTGCCTGCAGCCGTAATCCCAGACTAAGCTGATTCTTAATTACCCCGGCGGTCCGAACAGACAAAGGCCAGGGCCGACGTGCGACAAGGTCTGACACACTCCGTTATCCAACTACGCTGCACAGACTGCCACCGAAGCCCGTTTTCTACGGCAAATCCTGACTTTTTGATCTTCGCAGAGCAAAACATTTATCATCGGAGGAAGGTGTCCTGTGATCGGTATGCTAATGGCCTTTTTTTTTTGTTTTTTTTTTTTTCCTTTCTTTCTTTCATTTGCATTTTCATAACATGGAAGAATAAAGCAAACAAAAGCTCCATAATAATCTGCATGCCTGTGATTTATAGAAGTTCAAAATGGCTAGAGGAGTTCAGCAAATATTTACATATAATCAGGTGGGAACAATCACCAATCTGGCTTTTAGTTACTCACAAAAACCACACCAGGCACTTGCCAGTGTGCATACAAATACCCACACACCCACACACACATACACACACACGCACACACACACAATGGTCAAACAATAATTACTTCTCGTTGGGCTTGTGAATTAAGTTCTTTGTTACTGATACTGTGCTGGTTCCCTGGACATTCTTGCATATGTCTGTCCCTGCACAAGACATGCAAACCTTACCTTTGGCTGCACTAAAGGTTCACCTTATCTGAAAAAGCCAAGAAACTTTCCAATCATGTTAGTCGTTCTAGGTTCTTCTGCTTCAAAAGGCTACTGCTCATATGAAAGGGCCAAAAACAACAGAGAAGCATTAAAACATCCGCCTCCGGGCAGACAGCTTTACAGTAGATCACATCTCAGTACTACTGTCAGCGTGTTTGCAAAGCACCCCGTGATGGAAAATATGTACTTTGTGGTAAAATATATCCTTACAGTAGTTCATATTACATTATCTAAACAGTAGTGATCTGTGCATCTGCTGTCTCACAATGGTACCAAAGAGAGTTTCAGGAATGAAGGAATGGTAGGTCACTGAGACCGTTTCAGTATATTGAATCCTTTTCTTTTTTTTTTGCACATTGTTAACTTCTGTGCTGTCTGAAACCATGGAAATTGAGTCGCAAGCTGTAGCAAAGTTGAAAAGTACAAACAACATTGTCCTTACCACTTTTTTAGCTACTCCCTCACTGTCAGGCCTTGATGGTGTCGAAACATTCCCTTATATTGAATAAATGCATAAAACACAAGTGCTGGATGTGCCAGTTTATCTCCCCTGAGAGAGTAATTTCATTTCCACGACATTTTCTTTCCCTGGAGTTTCAAGAGTCGTCCATCAAGTGCATTTTAAAAAAGGTCAATTTTCTGCAACAGCTTTGCAGGCATAGCAGGGTGAGAACCACCTAATCACAAAAAAATCCTCGCAAAGGACTTTACAAGATGCATTTTTAAACTCTTGATTTGGATTTTCTAACGTAATCAAGGACAAAAATGGTGGAGGTGGCGGTGGGGGGGTGTGATGAGGGGGGTAGACCGACGAATGAGGCAGAACTCTAAACACAGGCATGCAGTACTGCTGAGGACTTACAGTTGTACAGAACTTCAGTATGTGCAGAAAGTGACCACCACAGGTACAACCAAGGGTCTCTCGAAGTTTTGATGAGCTGCCTCCCGGGAACGTGAGACAGACGAGCAGTCACGGACACAGGAGGGCCTGAGAGGACCTGAGAGGGCCTGAGAGGACCTGAGAGGGCCGTGGAGAACCAGCGAGCCCCGAGGATAAGCTTACCTCTATTGGAATTCATGTGAGAAGAAGATTATATTTCTTGATCTGTATTAACACTCCTTAACATCAAAGCCGTGCACTAGCTTTATGAGAAATCCCACAGCCGTTTCTGAGCAACACAGAAAAGCACACTTGTTTAAAGATATCGAATACATATTTGAGCTCTTTTCACTTGCATGTCATCAGAAACGACTCACAGATGCAACTACACTTGGCAGCAATTACACATTCATCATTTTGCCTTAAGGCATTAATACATGCTTGTCAAAGTGAATGAATAACAGACTATGTTATAAATCAGCTGCTAAATGCGCAAACTTTAGTTTCCTGGGAAACGGTAGAGAGGGGGCACACCTTGAACTACTACTACCCTGAAATGTTTTACAGCCCCACAAACATCACCAAGTCACAAAAAGAGATTTTTTTTTCTTTTTCTATGGGAAAAAAAAGAAGAAGTACTAGTGATCCCACGAGCAACAGCCGAAATAGCGGCACGTCAAAGTGAGGATGATTGTGATGGGAGGTCATGTAGGATCGAAAGGGAGAGTTTCAAGAGTAGCAAGACAATAAGCTGACAGAGACGGGCTGTGCTTGAGAAATCAATGAGCTATGCTTTTGTTCTGTCTCCCTTCAACACCTGAATCGAGAACAAAGCATCCAAGGTGTCACTTGACAAAAGCACTTCAAGCCGTTCAGCAGTCAGGAGTTACCATGTGTGCTGACATATCACAGCACGCCGGCATACTGTACAGATCCGCCGTTTTTATTTGCATTTAAATCAGGTATAAAAGGCGATTCACCTTAGGGCCAAAGAAACCTGAGGTCTGCCTGCTTTCTGCAAAGAGGAAAAACTGCCCACCTTTTTTTTTTTTTTTCCCGCTCCCGCGTTCTATCAGAAGCTGACGTTCCCCACAAGGAACTGTGATGAAACTGCGTGCAACAATTATGTCAGAAGTCATAAAGCCACAGCCAGACGTTTCCTTTACTTCAAGGCTCAATAAGCAGAAAATAACAGATGAGCTCACGAATATTATATTTCGAGTACTTGTAATATCTGCTCAACAGGTTTCAAATCGGTTGACTGATGAACCACCAGCCGGCAAACCTGTGACCTTCCGCAGTTACCGCGGCCGTCCCAGTGGTGTCACCACTCCGCCGTGACGCCGTGCTGAAGCCAGAGACAAATGCCTTCAATTCAACAATGAAATAACTAATGAAAGCTGAAGCTAAGTAGATATCACATTTCATTTAAAAAAAAAAAAAAAAAAAAAAAAAAACAAAAGAACACAGCTTTAGCGTTAGATCAAGCTGGACGGCTCTAAAGAACCGTGCTCTTTTAAGTCAGCGCAGAAGACGGTATATCCATGCTCCGTCACACTTAAACGCTCTGATAAGGTTTACGTGAATGAGTCCTGGTGGAACAACTGTACCATACGTCAGTGTGGTAAGTGTATAGTTTCATGGCCAGGCCTCTTTGGGGATATTTATTCGCTAAAAAGGACTGGTGAAACCAGAAATACGACTTCTCCAAAGACAACTAAGCCCAGAATCCATAACAGTGGATGAACGGGGGGGGGCAGGGGGACAATATCCAGAAGTAAGTGTTTTGACTTGTAGAGGAGGTGTCAGAGCTCGGATTTCACTGTGGCTTTCATAAGCAGAGGCCTGCACGGGCAGCTGAACAATAGGTCAGATATCAACACCACAATCCTGAACTTGCAACCCGGAGCAAAGCGAGCATCCGTTCCACAGTAGGCATGAAGAATCTGGCGTTAAATTTGTTGACACAGAGAGAGGTAAAGAACTGAAACACGGCCAGCAGTCTAAATATAAACTGCTCGGGAGGCTTTCTCTCCTCTGGGCCGGGGATAAGGAGCAGCGCTTGCAGCATCCGTCTTGCAGACCCACTTTCTGCAGCCTGGAACTCGCTACCTAGGGGAAGAAAACAAAAGAACCAAAACGGCTGCAACTCTGAGCCCTGCTTTTTTCTCTGTTGGATAATTACACATCCGTCTGTGAGCTCGAGCTACGCAATCTTTCTCAGAGTTTAAACACAAGCCCCTCTGTGATCGGTAATGCATTTCTGGGACTATTATTTAAGTGAAGACAAAAAACAAAAACAAAAAACTATCCTTTTAAGTGGTAATGAGTACTTTGATGGACTGGTGAGCTGTCGAGGGTGTATCCCGACTCTCAAATGATGCCAGCTGGGATACACACCAGCACCCACCATGACTCTGACTAGGACTGAAGCGGTATGGAAAATAAATGACTGAATAAATGAATAGTAATGAGTGCAGTAGCTCGGACAGTTTTAAACCATAACCAGATGCAGTATATTAACCAGATATTTTTAGATCGGTTTCAAAGGGCAAAGATCAGAAAAAAATTCTGGCTTGAGAGCATTTATGCAGATGTTTGAAGTGACTAACAACTCACAAACTCTAGAAAAAAAAATAATTATAATAACCTGTCACTTTTCTCTGCTAAACTAGGTCTGAAAATATTTCAGATTTTCGGGGTAATGTTACATCATCGGCCCAGCTCAGACTGGAATTATCCAACCTCCCGTCTTTATCTCCATCCAAATCCAGCTTCAAGTCGTGTTACATTTGCTCCACCTCGGAAATGGAAGATCAAACTCTTTTCTTTCTGTTAAAAGCAAATTGTCGTCAACAGTTACCTAGCTTAAACTAATTGGTTAATAACTCTCTTCTCTGCTTATATTTGTTAAATGTCCCCCATCTTAACTGGGATTCTAAATCGTTTCCCCTAATGATGGTAGAAAACTACAAATTCCCATTTGTCATGAATGCGGCGTCAGTAAAGTAGCAGCAGTTCGATAATTATAAAAACAAACATCAATGAGACGTTCCCCTGATGAGCAGCAGCTCTGTTAGCCTCAATAAACTTGAACAAAACACAGTGGAAACGCCTGACAGCGAAACCAACGGTTTATCAGGCCGATAGGCAAATTTCAGTTGCTGCTATCTGCAGGCTGATGTTATAACAACCTTGGGTAGTTCAACATATAACTCAGGATAGGCTTCTGCCTAAAGAGAGGACATTTACTTATATACTTACATTTGTAAGTATTTGAGAAGTACTTTTGCGAGCTTCTATTTGCTCTCGGGGTAGGTATGAACGGAGCTGTAAAGACATGGCTGAAAGGGGAGCTGTCGTCTCTATTTAACACTTTGGCCAAAGTATGTCACAGACATACAGTAGGAGCTCAGGAAATTGCCTCAACGCGTTATAAAAAGAGCTAAACATGTTTCCTTCAATAAACAGTGTGCAGCCTTTTATTTTATTTTTTTATAGAAATGAGACCCATTCATTCATGACTGCCAGAATTATGATCCGTTCCTTCGACTGGGGTTTCATTCCTCTGGCACACCGGCCTCCCATATGCACTTACATCAGCCAAGTCCTGGCTGCCCCACCGGCTATTTCCTACTCTTACATACAAGTTGCAGGCCACAGGTGGAATGCCACTTTGATCAAATTCAAGTAAAATTGACTTCTCAGAATTTGAGAAGATCAATACCACATTAATAACACCTGCCCGAGGGAGCTGAAAAACCTGCACTCCGGCTACAGCTGCTAAAGGAAGAGACGGGGCCGAGGCAGGCCACCAACTGTAACACGTAGTTTCGGCATCTCTCTCAGGGACCTGGAAGGTTTTCTCCACCACCCCGAAGAGGCAGTTCGAGCCCTCGCTAGCCTCGGTGTCAGGCAGGGCCAACTGGATCGCTCGGCGCCAGATTTCAGTGAGCTCCTCCCTTCTCGCACAGACAAACACTTGACAAAACGGACAAATTAGGTAGCTATATTCACTAATGTGACTAAACACTGACATTTTCTAATTCAAATACTAGTGATTCATGTATCTGGTAAACAGCGAGAATATGCTTAAATTAAAATTTAAGAATGTGATTTAAAAAGAGAAAGAAAAGAGGCAAAAAAAGGCCTTATAAAGAAAATTAAAGTCTTCTTTGCCAAATCCTCAGTCACACAAAAGCAGAGCCACTAAAGTGTTTGAATACATTTATAAGCCAGTTAAATCTAACATTTCACTGCTTTATCACAACATGCTGGAATCCCGTCATAAAAAAAATAAGTCCTCCACCTAAACAAACAGACAGATCACTTATTCCTCCCATCAGACACGACTGTCTGAAACAACAGCGACAGGTGACTCAACTTTCAGACCAGGTGACAGAGTTTGTGCAACAAGTTGGCTTGAAGGCATAAAAAGTGACTATTTACATTAGTGTTTGCAAACTCGGCTTTCAAACGTGGCCCCTTCCAATTACAGAGAAGTGTTTATGTCGTAAAGCAAATACAAAGATATTCAAAGGCATCACAGATTTTACGTAAAAATCTGTGGCCTGCAAACAGATGTTGAATTTGTGTGTGACACAAATATACAAACTGACAGGAAGCAGAGAGGTGGGAAGACAAATAGAAGTTGATAAATTTGAAGTTGTAAGGCAGAGTCTCAGAAGAGAATTACACTTCCAGACAATCCTGGTGGGTCATAAACCATGAATTCAGGGGGATTACTGTTTTATACGCTTGGTTTTAAAGGAATACTCTGCTGTGTCTGGTTCAAAGCATTTAGTAACTAAGCATGTAGTTTTGGTAAATACATCTAATGGGTTCTGCTCTGTCAACTGAATCCGGCTGCCGGGTTTGGAAACCAAGGGTCAGCATGCCAAGGCCTACGCCTTCAGCTTCTATTCAAATCTCAATCCAGGCCACCCGTATGACTCCTCCTTGAGGTGGTGGGCCCACAGAAAGGAAATCCCAAGTAGCTCATTCAAGCCGAGCCCAGCCGGGCCTCAAGGGTAAAGGTACGGCAACCAAACGCTCGCGAATGAGCCCCGCCGCCAGACCCGATTCCAGAGTGGACCCCCAATAAACCTTATCAAGGAAGAGACATCAATCTCCTTGATTTTTTTTTTTCTTTTTTCATAGCCCATCTGAGTCTCGACATCGCCTCCCAGAATCAATTTGCTTTAACAAAGCAACTGCCTCAGTCAACACAGCTCTTATTCAGGGCATACCTACTCTACCACGATAAGGTGGAAAGTCTGGGGAGGTGTTTCAGGCATGTCCAACCAGGATGAAGGCCCTGAAGCAGACCTAGGCCAATAGGACAGGTTCCATTTCTCTGCTGGCTAGAGAACACCTCAATATCCACCCACAGGGGAGAGGGATGTTTAGGCCTAGGATGGATGGATGGATGGATGGATGGATGGATGGATGGATGGATGGATAAATCTGGGAGCATAGCAAAACAATAAAAAAAAGAATTTGCCACATGTGCCAAGAAAAAAATAGATGAAAACCCAACAGTGGTACATGGGAATCAACTCCCCACCTTCCTCCTTGTGTGGACTGCTCGATAATAAAGCTCCATATATTGCTGTGGTTCTTGCGTCACTCCACTGACACCATGACACCTGGTTCATATCTGGGAGAAGCTCCGCAGCAGTCTTTTCCCAACTGCCAGCACAAGCATACAACATTATTGTGTTGCTGCTCTACACGTTTCTGAAGGGTCTCATGGGCTCAGATTTCATGGCTACTTAAGCCTTCCTCTCTTAAAAGGGTAACGTTTTTTCTTGTATCTCTATAGTTGGTGCTTTGATCTGCTCCCTGTTTCCTAACCCTTCAACGGCCCGCTTACAAAAAGAGACCTTGACAGGATGATAAGTGTCATGTATAATTATCTCCTATCTGCTGTTTTCCCTCCGAGTGGTTCCTTTCAGCGCTTTCTGTTGACCAGTGAGACTTGATATAAGTGAGCGTGGACCCACAGAGGAGGCCAAGGCTAAATGGAAGATGAGGCAAGACAACAAATACAATAAATCTTCCGGAGGTTTGCCTTCGGTGTTCAAAAAAAAAAAAAAAAAGCAAACATGACACCCACTCAGGGCATGATCTTTCTGGGGATCAAACAATCCTCCACATAGGTGGGCTACAACTTACTTGAACAGAATGAAAAGTTGGACCTTATTTAGAACCAGAGCTCTAACGTGCAATAATTAAAACAAGAGGAGCAAAATGCTTAGCAGGATTATTCAAGTGCAACTTCCACAGATATGTATGAGCTGCAGTCTAGCAGAAAGAAATGTCTGCACACTCAGCACAGACGAACCTAGATGCATCACGAGCAAATGAGTAATGAGACCAGATCCAGAGAGAGGAAGCCCCACACGCTTCCACTGATGAGGAGCACCATCAGTTGTCATGACATTTGGCATGAAACAGGATATCATGAACTCATACAACAGATTGGTACATTCCTTCTGCTCTTCCGAGAGGAAGCTAATCCAGCTCCGGCTGTACAACACATAGCCCCACATTACAATAGATCAGACACAGTGGAAAAAGACTGCAGGGCACAGGAATCCTCTCATAAACATTGTTTAATCACACACAGAGAGCTGAAGGCGGAACGACCGGCACACGCAAACTCTGCAAAAGTCCTGCTGCGGGCTCAGCTGAAACTATCTATGTGAATGAATCCCTCTGTCATTCTCAGACATTCCCTCCCCACGCTCTTACCCTCCAATCCCATCCTCTCCTGGATGCAAAGTTTTCCATCTGTTCTCTGAATTACTGCCCGTGATCCCACAAAGATGGATGTAAACGGGTCCTTTCAGGAGGCTGATTTAAGCCCAGTCCCCACCGTCCTCTCATATTCTACCCACAGATGGTGACCTGGCTCCTGCAGGGAACACTTCCACTCGGCGGACCTGCTGCAACTGTGCAGGGCGAGGAAATCATTTCTGCATAATGATAAAAATTATTTTTTTCACCAACACTGGTTTTTTTAATTAAAAAACAAAAATATTTTGGGCTATTTCTCCCCTTCAAATTGGCTATATGTTTACTACAGTAAACACATCTAATGGAGCAAAAATGTAAAAGCAGCAAAAAAAAAAAAAAAAAGCACCACGAGATAAATAATGTCACAATTGTGAGTAATGACGCACTTCAATACGGAAAACATCCAATTTGATGCAGAAAGCATAATTAAATAGTGCAGCTATAAAAATGACTGCATATTTGCAGTTTTATCCCTGTAATGAATAAATGTGTCCTTGTTTTAAGCAGAGTTTTCCAGTTTAATCTCTTCCGTGTTTTCCTGCATGTATCAGTGCCATTGCACTTGTTGATGCAAAGCCCATTTACGGTTGCAAATAATGACTAGTTCTCTGAAAATAATGAGTTAGATCATTTACTTGGTTAATCGCTTTGATTAAAACTGCAGATGTTGGAAAACTGTAAACACTTTCACCATTTAAAACACATATTCACGCTCTTGTTTTTCCTGATCTGATGAAGGTCCAGAGCAATAGTTCACTGTGTGTGCCCTGTATGTTAAAGGGGGAAAAAAGCACTAAATCCTTATAATTAAGACAAATCTGTGGCACTTCCACTTCTTTTCTGGAATCATTATTTAATTATCTTTGCAGCTGCATTCCCTCCATGCTTTATGCATATCACTTCCCCTTATTGCTACTTATGGTCAGACAGATTAAACCTAAATAATCCGTCGCTCCCTGCCACACTTTAAACCAGGCAGTCTGGACTTCACAGGCCTTTTCATCTTGATCGAAGTGTTATCTTACTCACTCAAATGAGCAAAAAAGGGATTTTCTGCCTTAACTATAGATCAAACTGAGAAATGAGTCCTGAGACACAGGATAATTACAACACTCAGTTGACAACTTTTGCTGCTAATAGAGGAGACAGATGGTAAGTGTACATCCGTACTATTCCCATGAAAGAAAACAGACACGCTGAAGTGTCAGATTGGTGCTCCTTTTAGCCTGAGCAAAAATGATGCAAGTGATTTTTTGATTTTTTTTCTCCCCCCTTTAATCAACCACCCTGCAGTCGGTCTACTGCGGGGAAAGAGTCTCCATATCTCACAGCTGTGAACTGACAGCCTTGGCCTGCTGCAGCAGGAGCAAGTTATGGTAAAGACAGAGTGAGATCAAGTGAAAACAGTCAGGCATCCCCAGCGGATTCAATATCCGTAATTGTTAAGCATGCAAGGTGCTGTTTGCAAAGGAAAAAGGAAGCGCTAATCAGAGGGGAAGTCATGACTGCATTTCAGCTCCTTCGTTTCTCCACCTGGAGGATGTAGGCCGCTGGAGAAGCATGTAGGGAGGCAGGGCAGGAGAAAGAGAAGCCACAGCACCTGCCAGTGTTGACAATTAACAGCTAATGAGAAGGAAAAAGCTCTGATGGCAGGGTCTGCAACAGCCCAGTTAACAAACAGAAAGCCTGACAGCTTGTACATTTTTGTTGACAGACACTCACTCGCCGTTGCGTAGTGAAGCGTTGCTGTTCCATTCAGCTCTTTTAATTACCTGGGTGTGATTTAATCCATCATATGTCTCAGCCCATTCCTCTTAATGATCTGCTCCATTCAGCTCTTGACAATACACATTCAGCTTGTACATATATATTGTTTTTTCCATTAGTTAATTCACCTTCAGATGCATAAAACACATACATCAGCCTATTTGTAATGGCATATATTGAGACAATCTCCTTCCTCAGACATTAATCAGTGTTTCCATCGTTTAAGTGTAAATGTTAGGAGCACAGCACTATTACCCCCTTCGCCTACTTTCATCTCCAACAGGGGTATATCTTTAAATGTATATGCATGTAACAGAAACAGGCCCATATCATCTCAGCTTCCAGACTGGGTTACCAAAACAAAGCTCTGCAAGGCATTGCAGAAATGACAAAATTCAGGGAATAATACTGATTTTGACATCATGAATTTGAATAAATGTGACAACAGCTGTGTCAGAGTCCTGTTAAAGGTATCTACTGCATCTATGTTCATCGGTTTATCTCTCAGTCCATTTCTCAGGATGATTTGAACAAAGAAAAGATTTTTATTCAACAGAAAACCTTGTCCATAAATGCTGCTTGGGGGTGGGGGCAATGAAAGCATAGTTTTTATTCTTTATATCTAAAAAGAAAGAAAGAAAGAAAGAAAAACATGCACACACACTTTCTGATCAACCAGCTTGCTTTATCACAAGAGCAGTGGGGGATTATGGATGGCCTGAGTGAAAATAACTGTAACCCCACAGGCAGTATTAATAAATAAACAACATCCAACAGATCTGAGATCAGATCCCCACAATCAGACCTAAAATTTTGTTTCAATAATACACAATCATGACAAAAAAATCCAACCGTATGTGTAAACTTTGAGCTGTGCACCTCGACTCCAGCATGGAGGAGCTCCAGGTCTCTTCACGTCATCTCCGATCGGTTCGAGCCGTGCGGGGGTTTAATACTCTGAAATACTCTAAAATAATGATTTACATGTTGCGTCGGGGTTTCAGGGTATTTTTTTATTAATATTATTTTAGTTTTCCTTTTTCCTTCTTTCCTCGCTCAAAACTGGCTGACTGTTCCAAAGCAGAGCATTATTCAGTCTACCTGGCGCGTTTATCAGGACCGTGTGGTTTTTGGGAAATGGGAGCTTTTCTCGGAGCAAAGTCCTCATATGTAACCAGCATTTTTCCTGCTCTGGAAAAGTTAAGCCTTAACGTCACAAAGTAAAGTTAGTAAAGTTATAGATGTATTATGCTGGGGTGATAAAAAAAATAAATGACCTATCTGTAAGTCACGGGTGAAGGGCAAAAAAATTAAAAAAAATAAAGCCGCAGATCAACGCAGCAACGTGTTGGGAAACAACGGTGACCACAAAGTTGGCATCTTCACCAGACTCGCACCGGTTTTCGTCTCAGTGAAGCGTCAACCGGGTGTTAAAAACTTCTCAACTGCGTTTAAGGAAATGGAGATGTCCGCCAGTCTTACCTGTTGGCCCCTCAATGCCATCGGCGTAGATCTGAACAGTCAGAATCAGCAGGAAGGCGCAGGTGTTCATCGTGTAGATGTTTTAGTCCACTTTACATGAAAAGACGAAGTCATTTCACTCAGTCCGGGAGAGCGGGATTAAAGTGGAGCCCATCTATTCCCCCCCAGTTCTGACTGACCGGAGTTTCGAAGACACCGAGGGAGACAGGGCAGAGCTAGTTCTGCAAACTGACGTCAGAGTAAACAGTTCAGGAGAGAGATTTTTCCCAAGCCCACTTTTCTTTCCCTTCCCTGCTTCTCCAGCGCATTCATAATATGAGCCGGGCGCCTCCAAGCGGCCAAACAAGGGAATGACACGGTTGTAGTCAAACGTGGGTAAAGTACAGCCCAGCAGTGTGTGTGTGTGTGTGGGTGCGTGCGTGTGTGTGCGTGCGTGTTCTCAGTAATGTATGCTGCATGTTTTATGTTTGTTGGAATTTTTACCATTTTTTTTACTATTTGTCCTGATTTCACCGTGATTCAAACCAGAGCCAATTTACTACAAAACCTGTCTTAAGGCACTTTTCAGAGAAAGCAAACAAGCCACATTTTCTCTAGCATTCATAGAGGCTAAAATTTGGGTTTTTAATTCATTTTTTTCTTTGGGTTGTTATTTGGTTTTGAAGGCGCAAGTACTGGAATACAATCAGACAATGATGCCAAAATTATGAGTTGCCAATGCCCAAGGGTTTTACGTCCTTTAAGACACCCACATACTCATAAATGCCTTCACTTCTGTTTCAATGTAACAATGGCGACACTACTGCAATTATGGAGCAGGATTAAATAAGTTTTACTTCTTCCTGCCCCCCTTTTCAGACAAACCGGATATATGTGTTACGTGTATTGCTATGTGTGTGCATGTGTACGGGTATGTATATATAGACAGGTGTGTGCACATTGGGTATAGATTTATTTTATAGATTTGTTTCTTTTGTGTACATAAATTGATAACAGATTAATTTATGAATATAGATTTATTTACAATGGCTTCTATATGTTCAACTGTGTGTATGCGCGTGTATATATGTATTTATTTATAGATTCATACTAGTGTTAACGTTGTTATGCTTTACAGGTTTTGACATGTCTGGAATGAATCAATAAAAATGAAAATGAGATAAATAATGTTGTATTCTGATAGCTATTTTTGTTTGAACAAACTTATCCCAGAAATAATTGCAAAGAAATGACATTTTGGTTATTCTTGGACCATTGTGGTGCCCGTAGATAATAATACATTAACAGGGGTGAAAAGTATTGTCATAAGCTCACTTGTCTGGCTGAGCCAAGCCAAGGGCCACCACAGCAGATGCCAAAGTGTGCCACACTATGTTCACTTGGCTCATGCTCCACCCCAAATCTTACAATATGAGAACAAGAAAAACATCTGTTTCTGGCATCATGCTGCATACATTTTTGGTGGCTCTCTTACGGTATGCTGTATAATGCAAAGACTTAGGTCTTGACAATTATAAGATAGGTTTGGGATGTTATTGCTCAGCCCTGACTAAAACATTTTAAACTATTTGTAAAATTGTATCTGCAGCTTGAAAATTAACTACACCAGATATTGAATCCAACTAAGATATGGATGGATGGATGGATGGATGGATGGATGGATAAATCTTACATCTCACAACACAAGCAGGTAAGCAGTTCTATATTGTGACCTGTATTTCTCCATATATTCATTTTTCCCCCCTGATTTTTCTTCTTTTTGAATCTCTCTACCTACAGCTACTCATGTTTCAGAATCCCTGAAATTCTAAAAGGTAAAATGTCAGTTTTAGATTTTACTTAATGTGCCATTAAATGTAAACATATGGCACAGATGAACCAGTGATTATGATGCATACATGCAAGCTTGTCTGGCATGTCACAGTCTCAAAAAAAAAAAAAAAAAACCACCAAAAAAAACCACACACATGGTGTGTATTAGATAAGAAATTAACAGCCACTCCTCACACAAGTCTTCACTGGTATTTTTATTAGAGTTCTACATGATTGCATTTTATTTATCTTTCAAATTAAACACCGTGCACAAGGGCTGGTGTCACAGCAAGTCCTGTCCATCGTGAAACATGGTGCAGTTGACACATTATCTGTTGCTCCAGGATTCAGCTGGATCAAAAATGCCATCATGCAGGCAATTCATCATTCATTTTGTTGCGGTGTGCGGACATTAAAGCTGTGGATTAAATTATGAATGGCCCAAGAAGCGCATCTAACACTGCCAACATCGGCGCGCTCTGCAGGCTCTGATGTTGTTAGCCCTGAATGACAGATGAATGATGCACCGTGCACCAAATTACTTAATTTAACAAAAGGACCACAACATATGTCAAGATGACACCTGTAATTACACCTGCATGATGCATGGAAGACATTTCAGACCCTGGTATTCAAGTCAAAGGGTACACATTTATTAACACGAAGTGAGCACTTTGACTTGAGCATATTTAACTGCACAACACTTTAATTTGCAGTAACAGGATGTTGGAAAATAACGTTTGATTCCAACAGCAGGACAGGTGTTGGCAGAGATGCTGAGAGCTGCTTTGTGATGACAGTCATTTTATCAGCTGCCACTCATACAAGCCCTAACAAATAACTACATCTGCACAGGCGGTGTTGTGCACGCATTTATAATTGCATGTCATCACAGTCGTGAGAGAAGTTGTCAAACGCTCGATCACACGCCCTCGGCACGCAGCACGGACCTGAACAGGAGGAGCAAATCATACTTGCAGGGAACCTGGTTGGACGTGATGTCTTGTCAGGTCATTAAAAAGAAAGAGAGAGAGAAAGATTTTTATAGAAAGTGACTGATATCTGTGACCGTTACGCGAGTGGAGATCAGACACAACTTAAAGATGAAAAAGCGCAAAAAAAAAAGAGAGAAAAAGGGCAACTTTTCCTGATGATTTTGCGCATCTTTTCTCTTTTAGGAACTGTTGTATTTACAACACAGTGACTCAGTTTGAATAATTAGTTAATCAAAAGATGATGAGATAGACTAATGAAACCCATCCGATTAAAATCAACAACAGCTTCAAACAAAATCGACTGTTGTTCGTAATTTATTGGCTTCCTACATTGATCCCTCTTTCTGTCTGTGCAGTCAGTGGGGCTACCAGCATCCTGTCATCATAAAGCCAAGACTGGAAAAATCAATAAACCGAGTAGTGTGAAGACAAATATCACATCTGGTTTTAATCTAAAATGCGATTAATATCTAATGAGGCAATTCTCGAGTCACTTTTTTCTATGTTTATAACATATAATCCCTTCAATGTTTCTATGAAACAGCAGGTAAGGATGTGACATATGATGTGATTCTGTAGAGTACATGTTAATATAAAGTAAACACGTCAGCAGCCACGGTCTCTTTATATCTTATTTTTGACAACTTAATTCCATATTAAGAGCTCCTCTTCAGGCAGTGAGTGTCTGGTGCAAAGATCTAAGGCTCGTCTCAAGCACCATCAGGTCAAAAGCTTAAATACAAGCCTGAGTGAGAAAGAAGAAAACATATAAAACCTGAACCAATTTGTGTAAGATTTTAAACTGAATCCACAGAATGAATATTTTAAATCACAGTTATGAGGAAAAAAGAGATCACATACTCTTAGAAAAAGATAGTACGCTGTCACCTTAAGAAATAATGAAATATTATTTGTGCAGAACTACTCAGTTCTGCACAAATAAGACAGAGTTCTGTCAAAACTGCTAGATGAGAGAAAACTCTGCGCTTCAAGGTTGCAACTAACGATTATTCAAATGATGATCTTCATTTCCTCAGTTAATATTAAAACAGAGTTTTATCACCTACCCAGCTCCGCTCTGTTATGCATTTAGCTGAGTGAGAAAAAATCATCATTATGTAACTTGCAAGCTCAACTCTGAATTACAACTCCACTGACCCTGTTTATACACCAGCCAGTCACAACATTTAAACCACCGCCAGGGATAGTCAACAACAGTGACTGTCTCGTTACAATGCTACCTTCTCCTGGGAATTTCTTAGATTTAAGTGTTCGTGCGAGTATTACTTTGGCATGTACCACCTCCTTAAATAGTTACAAATCACCATGACAGCAGCTTCCCGCAGTAGAACAACATACCCTGAAAACAATAGAGTTTGACAAAGTAATTCTATCTCTTATCACCTCACCTGACACACATCCCCTCAATTAGTCCTAGAGAATCCTCCTGCTTTACTTGCTCCTCCTCTTCTCTGATGGCTTTCTCTTAACTATACTATTCTGAGGGATATGTGTCCCGTTTTTTGCCTCCAGCTCCTCACTTCTAATTTGTGAGTCTTGCAGAAGCTTTACTGTCCTCTGTCCAGTGTTTTTGTGCATCCCCGATGTGTCCTCTTCTCCCAGCTGATTCCCTGTTTTGCTGATCCTCTGCTCTTTGTCCAATGTGCTGCTTTGCCCATTCCTGACTCTGACACGGTGATCGGCAGTGAACTGGGTGAAGAGCTGAGCGTGAGACGCAGAATAACCAGAAACAGAGAGCGGACGGATCACTGTCGACGACAGCTGGTTCTGGTTACAGCTGGTCATCTGGCTGTGATGTTGATATCCAACGTGTTCTTGGGATGAAATTTTATCAGATCTGTTTTTATTGCTACTTTGCTTTCTCTGGCCTTCCGGGATGTCATCCAGCACTGTAGAAAAATAAGATGTTAGTCATTATAATCCAATCGGACATTGCTGCATGTTCTGTGTTGCCTTTGGCAAAGTTCCTCACCATAAACACTGTTTTGGGTTTTGCTTTCATCAGTCTGGCTGCGTCTCATGTCCACAGCTTGTTTCACTGAATCCAAGAGCCCAAACATCTCACATAAGGAGTGAAGAATGAGGGCATCTGACAAAACAAAACAATCAAAAATTAGCTCCAAATGGGAAGATACAAGTCTCTACTCATTTGTCCACCATAAACAGGGTCTTTTCAGAAATCACTTTCTGTCATCAATTTCATTTTTAAAAACGTGTTACGAGATAAAATCTCTAAACACAAATCCTTTTAAACATCCCAATGCGGGAGCGTACCCGTCTTCTGCAGGCTGGCCTTCTCGCTGCGATGCTCTACTCCTTTAAAGGTGGTTAGAAGTTCAGTCTGGAGGCTGCAAAGGACCGTCCCCATCAGCCCAGAGTCTGCCACAGCCCTCCACAGACCAAGCACTCCATCTAGAAGAGGTAAGTGAAAGATGGGAATCACCGGTTTGATGTGTTTGAACATACCCCATACTACCTATGTGGGCTGGCAGGGAAAGAAAAAGAAAACCCAACCCAGAATGGAGTAAAACAGTCTATTTAAATAAGAACTCTGAAATCAAAAAAGGTAGAGAGGGGGAGCAAGGAGATGTCGAGGGGTTGAGACTTGAAGAGAGCTGCAGCACTAACAGAGAAAGAAAGAGAAGAGGAAAACAGAGAGATGGCAAGTTTGGAAGAAAAAAAATGATATAAGAAGATAAAGGAAGTGGGAGAGCGGATGTTAGAAAGAGGGAAGAGTAGGGAATGGGTTAGGTAAGAGGTGCTCTCAGAGGAGAGAGAAAAGGGTAGGACAGAATTGAAAGAGAAAGAAAAATTACAAAACTCAAAAGAAACAGAAGTTGAGTAAATCAAAGAGATGAAGCATCACAGGTTCTACATATCTTATCTGACAAGCATGCACATTTGTTTTCTTTAACTTCTGTCAAGGTAAATACAGTATGTTCTGTGAAAGCATCCCAGAACCTTTTTCCACCTATCTGAGGCTGAATTATTATTTCCCTCTGTGTCAGGAATGTTTAATACCGTGAAGAAACACAAGTCTGTAAACTGAAAAGCAGAGCTATAAACTGGAAAGTCTGCTGTGATTTATCAATCCTCCCCAAACCCAAAAACAAGAAGAAAAAAACCCCACAAGTGCAGAGAGACGCAGCAATCTGCTACTCACAAGATCACTGCAGGGCATTTCTACGAGCTGAGGTCCACCTGGAACAATGCCTACTCAGGTCACCTTTAAAAGCCCTTAAATCAAAGCCCAGAAGCAGTCACACCTGGAAATGTCAGCTGCTGTCGGCCGCTACGTAAAGGGACACGACTCTCCGCCTGCCTTTGGTCAGCAGCTTTTTAAGGTCAATCTGCAGGAAAAGCAGAACACTTGCGACTGCAAATTTAGAAGTTCACGGCTCGCTGTGTCAGAGGGGTCAAAGAGGCGTGGCTGCAAGAGGCGAGTCACAGGTGACGGCTGGACTGCAGGAAGACTCATGCGAAATCTTCAAAGTAAATACCCTTCAAAAGTGCAGCAGCCTCATGAGTGTTTCAAATTACTAAAAGGTCAAAAATGTGCACATTTACAAACAGAACATGTACCATCTCCTTAAATAGTCACAGTAAGTACTGCAGGTCAGTAGCTGGCGCCACCAGTCTTACATTTCCGAAAAAATGACTGAGGACTATTTTTTTTTCCACATATATTTACCAGCCATGTCAACCCTCTTCCTCTTGGCACAAAGTCCATTGGTTGTTGTGGCCTTTACATGCTGCAGTGGACCATCACTCCTCTCTGCTGTTGCACTAAACTTATCCTTCAAAGTTCCCTCTACCTCCTCTAAATGAACATCTCCTGAAAATGGACCAAAGAAGACATAGCCAGTAAATAAACGGCAAAAACCTGTCATACAAACACAGAGCAAGCAGATGGAAGATCATTTAAAAGTAATTCTCTTCATTCTATCCAAGTTCTCATTTGATTTCTAAGCGGGTTCAACAGTTTTCAGTCTTCACAATGACACAACATCAGCTCAACCATATGGGGGGCCAAACTGTAAATGCCAACTACCTGTCAAGGGAGGCACCTGTCCTCCAACAGGGTCGAGAGCCAGACACGACAAGCCCGGCTGCATCAAGGTCCCCGGAGGAGCCCGTGTGTTGTTGATCTGCACATCAAATTTAGTGCTGCGGCAGGTGTTGTTGCATACAGAGTCATGCTGGTAGAAATCTATTTGCCCAGAGTCCATCATTTTTCTGCGAGGGGACAAGCAGATTACAATAACCATGCAAATTATCTGTGAAAATAGCTTTGCTGAAGGGTATTAGGTATGAATTCGCTGAACAATCTCTACGGACTCCCGGTGGTTTGTTTGACGCGGAGTGTGTTGATCTAGCCTCAGGAGGAATACAGATCAAAAGAGAAGATGCTGCCTGTTGAGTTTTGAGTATTGCCTCGTAGTAACACCAACAACAAGTGCAAACATGACAAAGAGAGAGACGTATCACTTGGCACCTCAGATGTGAGCTATTTGATCCTGTTATCGTCATTTTTCTTCTTACCCGCCACCTCTGGAATGCAGTGGAGAACAGACGCTAACAGACAGACATGCAGCTGCAATTTACACGAGCAAAAGATGCTGTAAGCGCCTCACTGCAAGGGACTAAGACGTTTCTGCATGAAAGACTTAAACCCCAACACAACAGAGTCACCACAAAGGCCATTTACACAGTTACAGTTAACAGACGCCAAGATGTTTATTTAATGCCTCATAAGATTACCTGAGCATAACCCCTCCCAGTCTGATGGCCCTCTTCCAGTCCTTTAAAGTGGCTTTCCCTGCCAGGTGTACAAACTGCTTTGGACTGATGAGCTGGTCATTAAACTATAAAAGAATAAAAGAGAACAACACACTTTATGCCATGTCATGTGCATAGTAAAGCAGGCGGTTACGCTGTGCAATAACATCCTGACCTTTTCCAGTCCTCTTAGAGCATTATAAGTAAAACTTGACACCAAACATCTTCATATATGAATACTAAACGCATTCACCAAAAGATATGAAGTATCAAATAGATGAACGATGTGTGTTTTGGTGTGTGCGCATGTATGTGCAATCTGTGCAAATAAAACAGGATAAATACACATTTACATGCTTCGTCGCCTGTGAATAAAGATAATCGACTGTTCTGGATATAACACTTCTACAGCGTTTTCCCGGTGGCAGAAATGTAAAAAGGTAATGTTTGCCGTGAGTAGAGTCTCTGATGATGTTACATGCTCTCCTGATAACCATGTGGAGATAAATGTTCTGAACTAAGAGGGCAAGCTGTCCCTGGAAGGAGCTGTGCATTTTTATCACTCGCCAGAGAGCCGTCCGGTCTGCAGCAGTGCAGTCGCCACACCGGACTTGTCCTGAAAGTCGACTCGGTGCTGGGAATACTTAATGAAAGGCTCATATTGTGAGAAAAATAAAAAGTTTATAAAACAAAGTTTTTCTCACAAGACAATAAAGTGGAAAAACCCACAGTAAAGTGTTTTGTTTGCAGCAGTTAATACGTTTGATCATCTGCTCTCTATATGCGTCCTTTAGGCAATAACGTCAAAAACAATGACATTCCTTTCTGCTGACGACACTCAGCTATATTAATCTGTGAAGTCCCATCACACTGCAGGCCTGCAACATAGATATTAAAGTGTAGCTGACTCGTAATTTTCTACCTCTAAATGCAAGTGAAACATAAGTCACTATTTTTGGGGCCAAAACATCTCAGATATTCAATATTGAATGATTTGATCGCTCTTGATGGCGTTGGGTTTGCTTCCAGTACTACTGTCGGGAACCTTGGGGTCGTCTTTGACCAGGATCTGCCAATGAAATCACAGATGATAAGGCGTCTCCAGAGTGCCTTTTTTTCCATTTGCAAAACATTTTAAAACTCAGGAGCATCCTTTTCCAATATGATGCAGAAAAACTGCTGTTTTAGCTGAATGTCCGAATACTTTCCTGAAAATGCTCGAGTTGATCGGAAAACGCTGCTGCTGTAGTTCTGACCGGTGCAGCCAAGATAAATCAGATCTTTCCAGTTGTAGTCTCGCTGCATTTTTTTACCTGTTTAATTTTGAACAAATTTTAGAGCTCTACTTAGGCCCTATAAAGCCCTGACTGGCCCTGCTCCATCACTGTTTCATGTCAACCTACTAGAGCACTGCACTCTGAGACAGCTGGTTTGTTCATAATTCCTAGAATGTCCAAGTGCAAAATGGGAGGCAGAGCTTTTATTTTTCAAGCTCCTCTCCAGCTGTGGATTTTTAGTACCAAACACTGATCCCCTCTGAGCTCTTAAGTTTAAACTTAAAACCTTCCTCGTTGAAAGAGCCTGTGGTTGATTCTCTGATTTCACTCTTTGGTTTTTACTGTACATTGTTTTTAACTGTATTTTATACTTAATTTTATTATTTATTTTGACTGGGCAAAATTTAAGCATTAATTAATTATTTAATCATGTCTTAATCAAATTAAATATATCAACTTACTTTGACACATCTGACATTGATTCCAGGACACACAAACTTCTTAAACAACAGCACCGCTCTGCTGTTTCCACACGTGATGGGGTAGCCATACTCGACCTCTTCTCCCTTGGCTCCCTTGTCTAAGCATCACAGAACAAGAAAGTGTGACCACCTGCAGAGACTATGCATTGTGCAGTTAGAAGGAGACCTCCACTGTTGAGAGTGAGATTTATTAAGTTCACATGTTATTATTATTGTTAAGTTTACATGTATTCTCTCTCTCTCTCATTCATATATATATATATATATATATACATTATAGATATATATATATATATATATAGAGAGATATATAGAGATATAGAATACAGATAGATAGAGACATATATACATATATACATATATACATATATAATATATATAATAGATAGATATATATATATATATATTATATATATCTATATATATATATATATATATATAAATAAACAAGGTATTGACTTTACATGTTTACTTTAGTGTTGGGGTGGTAAAACGTTTCGACTTACTTTGAGGAGTCCCTATGACCAACACTGGGGCGCCACTGTCAGCAGTTTCATAATTTATTCTGTAGGGGGCGACAGATCCCCACATGAAAAATTATTATTCACTACATTAAAGCAACTGTGGTTTTATTTTGCTCCATATGTACTGTTACTGTTGTCTTAAATCTTAAGAGTGTAAAATATTAATTTCCAACAAGTTACTTAATAGAAACATGACAAAAGCAACATCACGCAGACAAACATCTACTTGTCTGTCAATGATAGAAAGCTTGTTACCCATGCAGGTGCAGAATGACTTGAGTCGTGTGGTTGTTGCCACTGCATTCCCCCCTCCTTCCTTCACCTTCATGAGCTGCCCTGAAGATACGGTGACCTCAGCACCAGCCATCACCGCTCCCAGCACCGCTGTACACAGAAAGGACAAGGAAGGCATGTAAACATCTATTTTAGGCATGCATGCAGTTGTTCCTTGTTTATACATGCACAAGTCAATGAAAGTCCCCCCAAACTCACTTTTCTAGCATGCAACTGGCACAGAAATTATTCACACTTGGGTTAAAATAAAAAATAAAAAAACCTTGCACGCTGGGCATTCTGGATTGCTGTAGAGAATGCATGTGGATGATGAATGCCTATAGCTTCAAATAAAACCTGAGTTACTGGGCCTGATGTTAGTAAATAATTTTGTTTTATAGATCATTATTTTGATTCTGGTGGCAAAAACATGACCAATAGAGAAATGTGTGTACTGTTGGAAAAGAAATCTCACCAGTAAATAGACTAGTTGACACAAGCCAATAACAGAGACATCAGTTGTGAATAGCCTTAAATTTTGGTCCAACAGGTGGCACAACATTAAAAACCAGCGACATGCGTGATGAGAATCAGTGTGTGGGTTCAGGAGCACTGAGAAAAGCCACTGTAAGTGATCACAGCTCTTCAGTGTATCCACAAAAGAAGTTAAAATGTCATGCACAAAAAAAAAAATATTTTGATGATACACCAGCCCATTAGGGCCACACTGCATGTGTAAATGCGTATGCACCACTAAATCTGAAAGATACATAGAGCCCTAGAAAAAACATGCTGCGCTACAGCAGCATCTTTAGTAGGGAAACCATTGCTTATTTCAGTAAGACAATGCAATCTGGATGCTGCCATCCAGTGGCCTTTTTTAGACCAGACATTGTTTATTTCAGCAAGACTACACAAAACCACAATATATGAAGACTGTATTATATTCTCACCATGAAACTTTATGAGCTAAACTGACCCGCTAGCAGTCCAGATATGTCAAAATGTAAAAAAAAAAAAGAGAGAGAAAAAAAAAGTGGTTTTATATATATATATATATGGTAAAAAATCATATGCCCATTCACAATGACCTTTTTTTTTAAAAAAATATCATAAAGAGTACCCGTTTACAGATAAAATAAGTTGTCTTTAAACTTTTTTTAAATGAAATTTAGTATTTCAAATAATTGAAAGATCGTGTCAATACTTTGCAATGTCATGTAAACTCTTCCAGTTCAGTCCGTTTTTTTAATCATAATAGTCCTTCAGTCTCAAGAAAGAAACTGACGTAGAAGTAAAATGTAAACACAAAAAGAACACACTGATAATTCCACGGCAGAGAAACCAGTCAAAACCAGGCTGCAGTGAACGGATAAGATACTACTCAGTAATAGTCTACGTGGGACCTGCAGCTCCTCCGGGGACGGTTGCGTGCTTTTATCGCCTTCTTTTAGCCTCTCAAACGAACGTCTGCTGGCGCGAGCTGCACGCGCTCCCCAGATAGCAACGCTCGGGCGCGCACTGCTGTTTCAACACTATAAAAGATTTAAAAAAAATAAAACGCTCTACTTTTAGTGAATAGTGTCTTACTCACCGTTTTAAAGCGGGATACAATTCATGTTAGAGAGAAACAAGAGCCTGCGTCGAGCTGCCGCGCCGCACTTCCTGCGGCGAAGGCAGCATTTGCCTGAGAAGCATCTGTCTCGCTGTCACGAGAAGCGGTTTGTTGGCACGCGATGTGTAAATCGGTCAAACTGTACTAATGAGGCTGCTTTAAGTCCCCTTCGAAGGAGTGCGGTGCACAGACTGACGGCGGTCATTCTCGAAACATCTTTTATCGAGCCTCTAATGAATCTCTCGGTTTAGTCTCAACGTCCACACCGTCCTTTAACTTATGTGTTTGTGGCTTTTACGTCATGCTGGCACTGGCGTTTGAAGCGGTCACTTGTGTCTCAAGCGCTTGTATTTTGTGTTTTTGTTGTTGCCTGTGTTTCGCCAGTAGATGTCGTGCTTCGCACTTTTTGGAAAGCAGACGTGTAGCTACTATTATGTGTTGTCGACAGGGGGGACACAACAAAAATACGTTTCAAAGCGCCAACTCGTGTCATTTTGATTGTAGACAGCACCAACCTTCGCTATTGGTGCATACAATGCATGATTTAAAGCCACGTATGTTTAACGGTGCCGTCTTTGTTAACTATTATCAGTGCTCGGGATAGCAGCTGGTCCGGGATAAGCGCTTGAGCCCGCCCCTATTTGCGAATGGAATGCATGCGCATCACTTGATTGACAGCTGCACGCAGCCAATTAGAAAGGCGAGTTTGCGACTCGTGGCCAATAGTGAATATCCAGTACCGAGTTTGTGCTCCTAACTTTTTTTATTGAAGCGAGGAGTCGAGCCATCGAAGCATGCACCTTACCTTTTTGGCGCACAGCGCTGGAAAACATGCTTGTAACGTGCGAAAACATCGGGGATGCACTGAAGTCTCTCGTCGCCGGTTTATGGATCACTTTTAATGTTTGTGCCGTTGGCGTTCGCGGCCAGGAGGGTAAGAAAACGTCCGCGCTGATGATGCTTTCCGCGAGATAACGTTCGTGACGTGACCAGGGTTCGAACCATCTTCACGACAGGTTCATTTATGAAGCGATAACTACAACTATGAAGTAGTGACAAACTAACGACCGACATTTATTAAGATCAAACAACTTCTGAATTGTTACACAAACACGCCAGCTAATGTTTTATTATAGGTTTTACGTGGGGAATGAGTTTTCTTACAGTTTTGACATCATTTGCTGTTGATACTGTGTCGGTGTGACTCACAAGTAACGTAAATTAGTATAATTGTAAGAAAATGTATGTATATGAGTGCGAAGGGCGACCATGTGACGTAATGTTAACATTCTTTACATGCTCGTGTTTTTTCCATGTATTCACCTGCACTTTCCAGCTGCCTTTTAAACACTTCACCTTCTAAACAACAGTCACGTCTAGTATTAATCACAGTGACTTTATAATGCATATACAGACAAAGGAAAAATACCTATTTGCATTGCAGACTATGACTATGACAGCAGCCTCCCGTGCCGCAGACTTCCATTGTTTTTGCCTGTCTCTTGGGCTCTGGTTTCCACATGTGGGAAGGTGATTAATGCAAAAGTAAATCATGCATTCTGAATCATTTCTACCCAGGCTTTAGTGGGACCAGGATTTTGGTGAAAACATTTCAGCCAGCCTGTCGTAATGCTGTTACCAACACACCAGAAGGGTGTGTAGACACCAGGTAGCACAGGTGAACATCCTGTCTGCTAGTGTGGACCTGCAAAGACCTGCCAGGAAAATCTCAAGTGGAAACATTGTCTCTGGTGTGTTTCTGAATATCTCTCGGGTGAAGTGCCGTCCGTCTTAAATCCAGTTTTGTTTCATGTTCTCTTTAGATCTCCAGAACTGGTAAGACCGAGATTAAATCAAATCCGTTTCAGAATTTAAACGGAACCAGGCTGGTCTGGAGAAAGACTGTAGGTGACAGAGTTGAGTGGGCAGGAGACAATTGCCAGCCACCCAGAACTTCCCCAGCATTGTTGCCTCTGTGGTCTCCCTCCGGAAGGGGACAGGTCCATGCTCTGTTGCCCACAGTTACTGTATGTCGCTATGGCATTTCCAGGGAATCCTTCGGGGACTCGAGGAGGGGCAGAGTGATTCAAAGGCTCATGGTATTTGAAGCTGAAGGGTTGCCGGGAAGTAGACCGATGTTATGCAGGATGTGTGAGCAAAAGGTCATCTTGAGGTTTCCCCTGAGCATATAACCATAAACCTTATATGGAATATAAGGAAAGGGGGTGATGTTTAGACTGAGACTGACCCCAGTGCCTTTTTCAAGTTCTGACCATTCTTGGTGCACGTCACCACCTGAAATAATCGGGGTTAGGATCAGTGGATACCACCTACACAGTACCAATCACTCAGCAACCCTTATGGGGATTGGCTGATTTAGTTCCTGTGACCAATGCGACTATTAGACCATCTAAATATTTGTGTTTTTGCTCCAGTCTGTTAGTCAGAGCAGTTGGAGGCCAAAGGATGTAATGAATCAACATTCCAGATGTGTTATCCAAAAGGAAACTGTTTAGCCGTTTCTGCACCTTCTATTTTAAGAATTGCATCTCAGTTCAAAATCACACTTGATAATCATTAATGTCAGATTAAATATAAGATTAAAAGCTTTTTTTTTGATCATGTTCAATGGAGAGGTCATTGATTTTAATAGCTCCTCTCTGACAATAGTGTTTTCACTCACTCATGACCATAAACGTGCCCAGGTCTGCAGGACAGGCTCACATTAGACGTGTTACCTATTTGTCCTGAAATAGTGTTTCACCAAAGCCCCTAAGTGGTCTGCACAATTTAATAAAGATAAATGATGACAGCTGTCTGTGGTTATTAAACATGAGCCAATATTACAACACTTCCCCCACAGCTGTGTTGAAAATTAAATTTATCAGTTACAACATTCTTTGTTACAGACCAGCTGGCAAAGAAAAGCGCATTTCTAGTCGATGGCACCAACACAGCAACAATATCCATATAAAACTGTCAACTGCTTTAATAATTTCCCTAGTTGTATCTTGACAACAGTGAGTATTTGCTGTTTTTTTTTTTTTTTTTTTTTCTCTCATATTCAACGCGAAAGGTTTTAGGTTTTCAATGAATCAATGAGAACATAAACCTCGGAATAACCAGTGATAAATTAACAGAAAATAATCTGCAGAGTCAGTCCACGTAGATAGAAAATGTCAGCATTTCGTGTTTACAATGGAGTTATTGAATGATATTTAACATGAAGGCGCCTATAAAATATGACCTAGAGGTCCATGTTCCACACTGTTTTCTGCTTTTCTCTTCAAAGCCTAATTATTGTGCTTGTGTCGTGTCAGGAAATGGCTGTGGACATACACTCCTGGGAACAGAGTCTGGCACTTTATCCTCTCAGAACTACCCCGGCACCTACCCCAGTAACACCTGGTGTAAATGGAGGCTTCGAGTGCCAGAGGGGCGGACGCTGCGACTGCTGTTTGGAGATTTGGACATGAGAGCAGTCCGGCCTGCAGAAATGGTTCTATTGTGATCGCTGACGAAGAACGGAGAACCCAGCATCGGTATGTTCAGCTTTAACGGCATGCCGTTTCATGTCTCTCCTCCATCCCCTTTCTGTTTTAACTGAAATCCCTGCTGATCAGCTTTTTGTTTCCCATGTCATTATTAAAGTTCTCCCAGCCGTGATTGTGCACACAGAGCATGCCTTTCAGCTGACACACTGAAGGACGAGACAAGCCCTGTTTCGCAACAGACGTATGCAGATTTTGCAACCAGCTGTTTTGGGTTTTGTCTCGAGGATAAAAATATTTGACAGCACACTAAAATGAGAGTTGATAGATTGACTGTTGAGTTTACTACGGTATTCCGAAGAGCCCGACGGTTTTCTCAGGTCTTAAGCTGAGCTGTTTTAACACGTGGATGTTCCATCCTTTGGCTCTGCTCAGACTTACTCTGGAGTAAATCATTAGTGGTGTGATCGTCTGCGTCTACAGATTTAGACATGGTTCATTTTCAAATTTCACTGTATACTTTGAACCGTTTTTCTAGGGGGGAAATGATTGTACAGCATTAATCTTTAACTGGGAGGGGGTTAAGGGGCTTGTTAAAATGAATTATAATAAATTATACATACAGGGAAAAAACATGCTTGTTTATTGATTATTGATTCAGAAGTTTAAAAAAAAAAAAAATATCAGTTTCAGATTCCAAACTTTTTTTTTGTTTTTTTGGTTAATGATCACATGATTAAGTACATGTGGTCGATTCTCTGTACCTTTTTTTTTGAAAGTTCAAATAACAGGTTTAGCCATTTTGCCTAAGTCTGGAGGAGGATCTTAATTGTCAGTCTGGATTGAAATAAAATTGGTTCTTTTGCTCCAGAAAATCTCAGAAACTATCAAGTCCTCAGGTGTCCACGAACTGGATGTGCTTGAAACATTGTCACTATCACGATAGTGTCATACTGCTATAAAAGAGGCCTCTGATCTAAAATTGAGACGTTTACACTTATCTGAAATTTGCATGGAGAAAGGAAAAAATATATTTTAACGGGAGTTTTATATAACAAAGGAGATCACAACATTCAGCCAGAACTCGGCCAGAGGCTTGTGGATGTCCACCAAAGTGATTAATGTGCAAGTCCAGTCTATTTTGGAGGATGCCCCCTGGACGCCCAGCGGCAACTTCACCAGATGCCCAGACCAGCTCACCTGGCTCCTCTCAGTCTGGAGGAGCAGCATCTCTACTCTGAGACCTTCCTGGATTACTGAGCTTCTCACCCTCCCTCTAAGGGAGCGTCCCTGTGGAGGAAGCTCATTTCAGCTGCTTGTATTTGAAGTCTTATTATTCCCATCACGACCCACAGCTCATGATCATAGGCGAGGGCATGAACATAAATCAACCAGTAAACGTCTTTTTAAGACTTTTGGCTCGGCTCCCTCTTCACCACAACGGATCACTACAGTCTGCATTTCTAATAAGTCCTGTCAATGTCCCGTTGTTTTCGAGACCCCCCCACTAAAGTCCTCCACACGAGTCAGCACCTCACTCCGGGCCTGAAGAAGGCATTCCACCCATTCCAACTGAGAACAGTGGTCTCAGATTTGGAGGTGTATACCGCTGAAAACAAGCAGATGGTTCTCGGTTATGGCGCACGGTTCTCACTCGATCTCGAAACCTTCAGGTAAATTCATGATTTCACAAGCCCCGCTGGGCGGGCAGCGCTGTCAAGCGCTCCATTTCTGGCACCATTTCTGGCACCTGAGGACTAAGCAAAACCACTGCAAAGCCACAGGACCCCCCCCCCCCCCCCCCCCGTGGGACCGACGGGATGAGATCCCAGCACTGCCGTGACAGTCACGATCAAAACAGATGAGTCTTCTGTGTGTGTTCATTTTCAGGTCCACTGTGCGGGAAACTTGATGCATCACAGAGGAATGTGACACTAAAGAGCAATGAAGTTACAGTCGTGTTCAAGTCCGGCCCACACCGTTCTGGACGAGGCTTTCTGATCTCATACGCAACAGACCAGTACCCAGGTATGCCTGAACTTTATTCAGTCTGCTTAAGCCGTTTGCAGCTGGCTCATTCTTATTATGAGGTGACGTTTCAGTTGGGTTTTCTTATTATTCCTGTGTCTTATTGTTGCTGGCCCACATATCGTAGCATGTGTGTACATGCAGTGGGCTTATTTATTGACATTAGTGTAATTTGTAGCACGTGCTTTTCTGTAATATTTGCCCGTATGTGTGTGCGTGCTGATGTGTGTGAGTCACTGCTCATTGGCATTCATCTTCCATCTGCATCAGTGCTCTGGCGTGTTTGCTTAGTAAACAAGAGTTAAGATTCCTTCTTTACACTGAATGGAGCGAGGCCTCAGTCGGTCCCTTGGAGGAACCTAATCCTCCCAGTCTTCATCAGCCTCCCAAGCTTTCTGGCAGAAGGCTTGTCAGTCCTGAGCCTCTTGTTTTATCAGTTAACCCTCAATCAGTGCCCCCTGTTTATGAAGACATTTATGTAGGAATAACGGATAAAATGAAATATGTACAGTCATGAGGTTCAGGTTGTTTTTTTTTGTTTTTTTTTGTAATAGCCATGTAGACTTGTTTACCCTTAACTTTGGAGTATAATTACAGATTGTCTCTTTTTCTCTGGATGAAGTCATCTGAAGTGAAGTGTATGCATCATCGTTTCCTGTTTGTCACTGAGTTGTTTATAAAATCCAGCAGTCTCTGGAGCTGAATCTGCGTCCAGACACACAGACCGCTGTCTCATCACACGAGGACCATTTACCTTCCTCTTGAACTGTGACGTAGGGACAGCAGCAAAAGGTTCGGTCACATTAACGCTGATGACTGAGAATCGTCTAATACAGCACACTTGGGACACGCCACGCTGTCTCACGCTGTCTCACGCTGAAGCCTGAGATACAGGATCCCATATGTCCACCTACAACTTTTAAGAAGGTGTAGATTAATACTGGCATCTGCATGTTGTTTTGTTTGTTTTTTTTTTTCAGATCTTATTTCTTGCTCACAAAGAGGATCTCACTTCAGCTCCCAGTCTTTGAGGTAAGCAGTTGTCATTTCCATCTGCCTTTAGTGGAGTGTTTCATTGGAGCTGCAAGTATTTCTCACGCGTTATTTTGCTGCTTCCCAGCGTGTACTGCCCTGCTGGATGTAAGGACGTCACGGGGGACGTTTGGGGGAACTCTGAAAAGGGTTACAGAGATGTAAGCTCACAACATTTCATTCTGTCACGCAGTTTGTTTGTTTTTTTTTTTGTTTTTTTTTTTTAATAACAAATAAATGTCTGACAGCGTTTTATACCTTTTCTTCTGTGGCAGACCTCCGTTCTGTGCAAGTCTGCAGTACATGCTGGGGTCACAGCTGATAACGTGGGAGGTCGCATCACTGTGAATCGAGGCACAAGTCTTACACTTTATGAATCCACCTTTGCCAATGGAATCCTCTCTAAAATGTGCGTTATTGGTCATAACGTAAGAGATGACAGCCTTAAATGTCAGTACAGTAGCCAGTTTGACCTTTCCTTGGTACTCTTTTGACAGGGGATCATTATCTGAGAAGAAGCTGCATTTTCAGAAAGGTATGATCCAGGGATGACATTTCTATCTACAAGCTAAACAAATTCAAAGGATATGCAGTGTTTTTGTACGTGTCAGGAGATGGCCTCCTCCACTTTGTTTACATTCCTGCTGTTTATTTCTCAAGAGGAGCTGTGGTGTTTTTGAAATTTTGCAAATGAAATGTTCCTGCTTTCACGACAGCCCTCTATTCCTTTAGAGTGATTAATAATTCAGCTTCCTGGTTTCTGCGCAGTTACATAATGGCGCACTTTCATCCGTTGATTCTTTCCTTTCGCCCCTAAACAGAATGTAACAACATCCTGACTGTCTCTGGTCTGAATGCCTCATCTTTCTGGGACAAAAACAGTCAAGAGCACAGAGTGTTCTCGTCCTCCACAAACATGGACTCCAGCCATGACGTCCTACGGTGGACAGCAGACAGTAGTGACCCAAAACCATGGCTGGAGTTCGAGCTGCTTGACAGAAGCACTGTTACAGGTATTTATATTTTTAAAGTCTGTTGAAAACATTTTATTACACTGCAGTGTAGTTGCTTGAAATGTTTTATCTTAATGCCTTCTATAAAGTATTTGCTGAGTTCTAACATATCGAAACATTTTTTGTTATTTCTGCTGTTTCTTTCTTATGTAGAAAAAAAAAGCTCCACTCGCTTTCCTATCTTTTACATGATGGTCTGGTTAGGAAAAAAAAAACACATGCACATTGCACTTTTGTTTCAGGGATTGTGACAACAGGGTCTTTTGAGCACTACATAGAGTCCTTCAGTCTTCATTTCAGCAAGGACAGAAAGAACTGGAAGCCTTACAGAGGCGCCATGAGCAAGGAAAAAAAGGTTGGTGTTGCATCGTCAGCTCTGAAGTCCGCTTGAGACTGAACCTTCCCTCATTTTGGTTGCTGGCAGCTCAACGTGTTGGCTTCATGTCTGAATGAGCCCTGTTGTGCTGTTCTCTAAAAAGTTGCTATGGCAGTCTAACTAGGTCAGAGTTGGATATCTCAAGAAGGCCTGAACTGCCGCAGTCAATTCAGTCTAATTATATAGAGCAAATTTCAAAGTCGTAACGTCTGTGGCTGCTGTATGAAGCAGAAGGGTTGTAGACATGATGACATGAGGCCCGCATGAGCCGTCTGTTAGCTCATTACTTGTTCCTCATGTCACCTAGGTGTTTCAGGCTTACACCGAAGGCCACCTGAAGGTGCTCAACAGCCTGTTTCCCTCCGTGGTGGCTCGGTTTCTTCGGCTGCAGCCACTGAGCTGGCACGCAAGAGCATCAGCACAGGTCCAAGTTTTGGGCTGTCCTGCTGCGAAAGCCACACCGAGATCACGACCGCCCGATGGTTGGCACGAGCTACACGATTTCTGATGTACCGTATAAATAAATATGATCCTGACAGCCTGATGTTGAAGATGTGTTTTTCTGTCCCGGTATCTCACCGTCAGACTCTTCCTCTAAAGTTAACATGGACACGCAGCCCCCGAACCCGTCTCCCGCCCCCACAGAGGGCCCAGTGTCGGTGGAAACAACACTAAGTATGCATCATCATCATCATCATCATCTTATTTCCTTGTGTGAATTGGCATACCAATATTTTGTGAAAAATGTTAGTAAAAACTACACGGTGGGTAGTACATTGTGTACGTTTCACGAAACGCCACTCAGACACTTCCACTCTTGCAGGCTCCAGTCAGCCAGTACTGGTGGCGGTGGGAGTGGTGCTGGGGCTGATAATGTGTGGGAGTTGTTTGCTGGCTGGAGTCTGGTGGAAGCGAAGGTACTGTACTTTCAACTGGTGAACGTTTCTCTCTGTGTCCATTTCACATCTGCTCGTGTTTACACTCAGATAATTAGCTTCGGTTGTCATTTATTAGTTGTTATCCATCTTCTGATTAGCTTTATGATTTACCATTTAAATGTGTAGTCACTGAATTTGCCAGTGCGCCGTGAATTAATGCCTGATAATGTCTGTTTAGATGAGAGTGAAAATAAACGGAAAGGGTTAATTAAACGGTAGCCTACTACTTTTTTTTTTTTTTTTTTTTTTTTTTTTACCCAGCCAGTCAGTTGGTTAGTAAACTAAATCTGGTTTGTTCATTTCCTTCTTTCTATAGGAAGAAAGACTCTCGGCTGAAGTACTCCTTACCCACAGGTAAGTCCAGCCCTCAACTTTCCAGGCATTTTTTTTAATCCAGTGTCTAAAACACTGGCTGCATTTGTCAATCAGGTTGTCAGAGTTTTAAGGCCAAGAGTCTTCCCTGTCCACAATCGGACCTCATCTACCCATTGGAGCGACATGTCCATGATGCTCTACCCAGCCCACCTCTTAATGGTAAGAATAAATATATAAATTATGTTTTTTTGTTTTTTATTTTACTGGATGCTACCACATCTCTGTTTTGTCCTCTATTTGTTTTTCCCTGTCTCTGGCTTCTCTGCTCATTTCACGCCAGGATTGGCAGACAAAACGTCTCTCTCTGCAGGCTGTCCATTCTTTCCCCGGGTTCAGCCCATCACCCAGTCACAGTATAAACATTCCTTTCTTTGCGCCACAGAGCCTCTCTCAAAGAGAGCCTTTAATTGGAGCTCCATAAAGGCTGCACGGCCTAACCACCCCAACTCCCCGAATCGAGGCACATCTTGGTCTCCCTGTCCTTCACTCAGACATCCAGTGATGCGCAAGACACAGCAGTTAATGCTAAAAAAAAACCACAACCTCTTCTGCAAGGAAGACAAGTTTGTGGAAACTGATTGGATATAAGTTTTTATTTAACAAATACTAACAATATTCAAGAAGCAGTCAGTGAAGGACATTCCTCTGAGATAAATGGACATTTCAGTCCAAGTCCAATTCATCTAAACCTCAATGCACTGAAGACAAGTTGTACATAAGAGTGGATCATAACTCCTCTGCACCAATGTTGAAAGACTCATCAGGTCATGAGGAAAACTTTAACTCAAAGTTACTGCTCCTAAAGGTGGTTTTATGAGCAGCTACACAGTGATATATGTCCTTTTGTCCATTTGGGGCTTATATGTATTAATTTTAAGACCTGATAGAAACCAGGTGATACTGTAAAACTCAACAACAAACAAAGGTTTCTCCAAGCAATTTCTGAGGATCTAAAATGAACGTAACAGATTAGTGAGACTCGAGAGAATCCCTTAACAATATGCAGATCACATCAGTTCAATATGTGATAAAGAAGTGTTGGATAATGGTGTGTTAAGAGTTTGCATAACTACTATGAGTCCAAGGATTTTCAGGTAAAGTTTGCAGGTCTGCTGCTAAGAGAGAAAACGTTTCATTCCTTAGTGGATGCAGAGGTTTTTACTTGATACAGGATTGGATGTTTACAGTTTTGTTCTGTTCATCAGAAAAAAATCTCAGAAAAGTTCAAATATGAAAAGTATAAAGCTCATCACGACAAGCTGAATTCGTTATGGAAGCAAGTGCTGTCAATAGAAAAAATATAAAGTGAAAAACAAAGACTTTGTCCTCAGTCACCAGTTATATTTAGAAAAGAAAAGTGACAGCTTTTGTTCTAAAAAAAAAAACAACAAAAAAACAGGCATATTAGCCAATGAATCATTGAGTTGTAATTATTTTAAGATTGTGCGGCAGCTGATGCAACGTGACATGAATAAAGGAAAGAACTGATGCGGTTATACATTTCTGGATGTAAGCATCCTGCACTTAGTCAACATGCTGCAAAGAGTTTAACAGCTGATCCAAAGCAGACCTCAGAATCTACCATGACCTCTTTCATACACTATATATGTCTTATCTAAAAAAAAACAACAACAACTTCAAATAGAGATATAAGATGTATTGAGCATGACAGGGGTGTGAAACTGGTCGAGACAATAGATGGATGGAGGGTTTGTTTTTTTGTTGAGTGCTCAAGGAAACCCAAACCAAAGTATCTGACGCTGAAAACTGATTTATTTATTTATTTATTTTAGGAGAAATACGTCTCCAATGGGCTCAGAGAGTGGAACATAAAAAAATCACATGTATAATATGTAATTAAGTGGATCGGCCAGTGCATTTAAAATCTGTCCCCTTCAACCCTACTGGTGTGATTGATGGCTGTAATGTTGCTCTACATGATATTGGGGATCATTTGAGCATGGAAATTAAGCAGCACATCTCTAACAGTCTCCTCCATAAACGGATCTATGGTCTAGTATATTAAATTGCATTAATTTGAATCCATTGTGTGTGGTCTAGATTGTGACATTAAGTGAAACGTGCGCTGTTCTTCATGCTGCCTTTAGCCTAGTTTTGCATCTTAAGCGATATAGTCACTCACGGTGGATGTGATTACTTTTTTCCTTTCATTTCCAGACTACGCTGCACCTGCTCCTATTGGACACAAGGTCGGTTCAACATTCAGACCTTCTTCTGATGAGGACTATACCACCCCCTTCACCTGCATCCACTACGACACTCCTGGCAATGTCCCCGAGTACGCCGAGCCACTTCCTCCAGAGCCGGAATATGCCACCCCTTTCAGTGAGCTTCCTTCTGAGCCCAAATTATCCTCTTTGACAGGGATACCTCACAGCAATATGCACGGTCCTCCCATTCCACTGACCTCCTCAGGTGTCAGGGTGACACAGAGCAACAGTCAGTACGACTGCCCCTCACACAGGGTTCTGTCCAATGGTTACTGCACCCCTGCTGTGCACGCCAGTGGCCCACGACTAGTCAGTGCGGTGTACGCAGAGCCAAGATCAAGTGACTCTTTATCACAGAAGCACACATATGAGGATCCTTTGTAAAGGCAGAAAGCTCAGACATGTGAAAAAGAAGGCTCACTTGAGCCAAAATATGTGTTGGGACCAGAGGAGCCCTTGGAGTGATCGTAAGAGGACACGAAGCTGGACACGAAGCTGGACGCTGCTGTCCACGGTGCACTAATACCACCCGCCGATCACAAGTCACAGGGATCATATCAGGGTACACTATCAGAACACCGGATTATCTGAGAGCCATATGGACCCAAATATTTCCTTCCAGGAAGTGTGTAAGTTGTACAGTTGTTTTTAAGATGCACAAACAAAATACAGGTTCAGTTGTGTCTTAGAAATGCTTTTTACTGATAAAATGTTTAATCACAATCTGCACTTTCCAAAAATACATACAGAAATGTGTATCGGTCTGTTTGACAGCTTAATATAAATGATGGACTGAATGTTACTCGTTCTCACAAAATATTGTTTTATTCACAATGTAGAATTTCAACGCTTTTTCCTATAAATGATGGTTCAGAGTTGTGAGTACATATAACCACTAGGTGGCTCTCTAAACATGAACAATCATTTATTGTATAACTGCTGGTTTTCATCCATCACCTTCTTGCAATGAACAGAAAGGGGGAAAAAAAATACATTTACAGTAAAACCTGCTTGGATTGTAGTACGAGGAAGTGATGGCCTACAAGTTGGAATTAAAAAAGCACCCCGTTTTCTTTTGACAAAATATAACTATTACAAAGCCTTTAATATGATTTATCAATATGTGGCCTTCAGTATTAAGCCTTCGTCTCCGCACAACAAACACGAACTTAGAATTAAGAGCATTAACTTCTTACAACTTTATTATTATTACTATTTTATGAGAAATTAAAGGGTAAAATGGAGGAAATTACTAAAAAAAAAAACTCATGGCAAAGCTTTTATTACCGCTGATCACAGAAGACACAAATATATACAACTGTGCTTTTTTTTTTTTTTCCTAATACGAGGCATCCATCTTCAATTAATAAATATATGTCACTCCTGTCTTTTTTATCAAAATGTTACTGAAAGGCTCTAAAAACGTCCCCCTAAAATCTGCAGGGGCTGAAACAAGTGCTGTGTTGGCGTAACAAAATGAAGGGAATGCTTCTTCCACTTCTGTGTAAGGGTCAATAAAACGATATGAACAAACAAACAGTTAAATGTGTGCTTGACTGGAGAAAAGTGGTTCAGGTTATTTAAAATAACGCCTGTTACTCGAGTCGTGGTCGTACTCTTTCTCATGCACTCGCCTGTTTGAAACAGCATCTATATTTTCTCTTTTACCTCCTTATTAGCACGGAATGACCACACCACCAACCTTTTTGGAATATGTTGCGAGCCATGAAAGCCAAAACTGAAATATACTCGCAAATTAATTGAAATAGACAATAAAACACAAGAAATACTGTATGTTTCATGCCACACCAAACTTTTTCTGAATGGGTGTGGTGACATCAGCGTTACTTCACTCATTCGCTGTGGTCCTCCATGCTGAACTCTTTCCTCCCCTCCTCTTCCTCCTCCTCTTCCTCCTCCCCCTCCTCCTCCTCCTCCTGTGAATAGTGCACCAGAGTCTGGTGTCTGTTTCTGGACGGAGCATCTTTAAACCGCAGGCCACAGTCCTCACACGCGTACAGCAGCCCCTCGCTGTGACCGCCTTCTCCTTCAGCCTGTGAGTCGCTCTCGTTCCCACGGACGTGTGTGGCTCCACCTCCAGCAGCGTTCAGCTCTGACGAATTTGAAGTTGTTTGCAAGTCGCTTCCTGAGTTTTTATTTATATCTAACCCGACACTGGTTGGAGGCAAAGTCCTGGGACGGCCGGGAGAACAACCAGCCGGTCTTGGATACGCACCCGAGACTCCCGGCTCAGTGTGTTCAGGTGCCAGGCCGTGGACGGTCCGATAGTGGAAGCGGATTCCCGAACGGTTGGAAAAGCGCTTCCCACAAAAGCTGCAGATAAAGGGCCTCTCCCCTGTGTGGATGCGGGTGTGGATCTTAAGAGCTCCTGACTGGGTGAAACACTTCCCACACTGGCCACAGCGATAAGGCTTTTCTCCTGTGTGGATTCTTTGGTGGGCTCGCACCCCTGCCAGGTTGGGAAACCCCCTGCCACAGAAGCCACATGAATATGGTCTTTCACCCGTGTGAATCCGCCTGTGGATCTTCAAAGCACCAGACTGGCTAAAACTCTTCCCGCATTCGGAGCAGGAGTAGGGCCGGGCACCGGTGTGGACATTGAGGTGTATACGGAGGTTGCTGTGAGAGTTGAAGGCCCTACCGCACTCTGTGCAGAGGAAGCCGGGCGATTTGTGGGCGTGCTCAGTCCGCTGGTGCTGCAGCAGCTGCGACGGTCTGGTAAAAGAGGCCGTGCAATGCATACAGGGATGCAGCAACAGGCCGCTCCTGCCCCTCTCCTCTTGTTGCTGTGTTTGTCTGTGCTGATGGTGGCAGACTTGAGAGCACGTGGGAGGGGAGCACTGGCAAGTCAGACAGGGAAAAGGAGCAGGCAGTGGAGCAGAGTGGGTGAGCTGGGGACAAGCTAAGCAGGATGTTAAGGCGCAGAGGTGGTGATGAAAATGATGATGGGTGTGAGGAAAAGGTGAGTTGTTGCCTTTTTGGTTAGTCAGAGCCTGTGTGCAGGTTTGTAGGCCATGGTGGCAACACAAGCAAGGGAACATTGACAGGTGGGATAAAGAGCCTCTGGGAGGAGGAGGAGGAGGAGGAGGAGGAGGGCTGAGATTCTGGCCTTGGCTCTGAGCAACTCTGTCTGCACTGTCCCTCTGTGGTTGGCTGGATGGCCTGGACTCCAGCTCCGACAAGATGCTGCTCCTTGGCATTGTGGTGTCTGGCGAGCACATGGTGAGGCTTATGGCTTTGGGTTGGCACGCTGCCTCTGCGCGCTGTGATGATGGCAAAGATTGTCTGGGCAATAAAGTTTCAAAGGATGGCGGAGGGCTGGAGTACGGGCAGCCGGGACAGGTGCAGGCATGATGCGCATCAAAACCTGAAGAACAACCGGGAAACAAAATGTTATTTTATTTATTTATTTATTTTTAAAACAAAATAATCAAAGTGGCACTATTTTCTGTCCGAGCACCCACCTTCTCCTCTTTCTGGGGGCTCCCTCCTTATCTGTGAAGTCCTGTGCTGGACGGGTTTACTTGGGGCTGCCTCTCTGCTGTCCTGGCCCGGTCGAGCCAGCTGGATGGGATCGAGTGACGGAGCTTTGAGCCCCAGAGCGGCGGCAGCAGCGGCTCCACCAGCTCCTCCAGCTCCTCCAGCAGCAGCCGCGCCCCATGCTGCGTTCAACACATCTGGCTGGGTTTTAGAAGAGTGTCCAGATGCGAGGAGGTCTCCTATGAACTGATGCATCTCCATCCAGGAGCACTGAGACTGCTGCGAGAATCACATAAAGAACCAGTTTAAACGATCCGGACTCATAAAGGAAGCGTAACGTCACGTTTTTAGGAATCAAACGAGGCTCTGGGCCACTTACGATATCGACATTCTTGTCTTTGTCCATGAATTGTAACAAAGCGCAGGCGCCCTCAGCGGCAGGGAGTTAAAGATCGGGACTTAATACTTCAAGGTTTAAAACGAAGAAACATAATTTATTGCACACGTTTGTTACGACGTCATTACAGCTCGACACCATCCGTTTCCGGGTTTTAAAATCACGTGACAGATGTTAATTAAAAAAGTGATACTAACGTAAAAGTGTCGTAGTGTAGTAAACTGGCGTTTGAAAGCCTGTTTTATAATAACATTTCAATTATATCAAATTAAAAACTATTTGCATAGAATGCCCAGTAAATGTGCGTTTTCGGAATCTCGATCAGAAGACGGACGGACGGACGGATGGATGGATGGACGGGTGGATGGATGGATGGATGGATGGATGGATGGATGGATGGATGGATGGATGGATGGATGGATGGATGGATGGATGGATGGATGGATGGATGGATAATGGACAGATGGATGGATGGACGAATAATGGACGGCCAGATGGACGGATGGACAGACGGATGATGGATGGATGGACAGATGATGGTTGGATGGATGGACGGATAATGGACAGATGAATGGATGGATGTATGGACGGATTATGGATGGATGGACGGATGGACAGATGATGGTTGGATGGATGGACGGATAATGGACAGATGGATGGATGGACGGACGGATGGGTTGATAGATGGACAGATGGATGGACGGACGGCTGATGGATGGATGGGTGATAATGGACAGATGGGTGGATGGACGGGTGGATAGATGGATGGATGTAGTTTGCAAAAAGGTGAAAATATGACAGGTCGAGTGCGTAACCTGACTTGAATCAATTTCTGAGGTATTGTAAAGACTAAAAAACAACCCACCTAGAACAGCTTAAAAAAAAAAGACTAAATAAACTTGACAGACGTCTGTACAACTTATAGAGGAAGTTTTTCATTTATTTAAACAAAATACAAATGGAATAGTAATGAAAAAGTACCAGAGATTACAAAAGGTTTAATTGTGTAACCAGATAGTGGCTGAGTTGGACTCTTATTTATCATAATTATCATTAAAAACACTTTCTTATTTTGGACTATTCTATTCATGCCATGTAATTCCTGTAATTCCTTTCACTTGTCCTTTTACTTTTGATTTTGCTGCATCTCTCCATGTCTTGCTGGTTATTTGAATTTTTTTTTTTTTAATATTTTGGCTTTATTAATAAATGGTTTATCCAAGGGCAGCTCGGTTGCCTCACAGCAAGAAGGTTCCTGGATCGATTCCTGGCCCGGTGGGTCTTTCTGTGTGGAGTTTGCATGTTCTCCTCGTGGTTCACTCCGGGTACTCCGGCTTCCTCCCACAGTCCAAAAACATGCATACAAGGTTGATTGATAATACTAAATTACCCGTAGGTGTGAGGGTGCATGGTTGTCTGTCTTTGTATGTGACCCTGCGATGGACTGGCGACCTGTCGCCTGCTATGTGTTGGGATAGGCTCCGACAGACCCCAGAGACCCTGAGGAGTAAGGGGGTATAGATGATGGATGGATGGTTTATCAAACTTAGTTACCTCACGTTCCTGCTGTGGGATTGTATTTTTCCTTCTTTGTTTGTGCAATTTTCTGTGTAAATGTATTTGTCGAATAATTGCAATGAGGCTACAAGCTATCCCACTGCCAGCAGAAAAGTGGAAAAAACCCTGCATCCATCAAAAAGGAGGTGTAGTCCAATACAATTTAAGAATCACCTAGTCTGCGTTTCTTGAGTTCACCTGTTGAGTCAAATAAAGGTGAAACATCTTCCACAACAAGAAGTCCTGTTGGCCTCCATCCTGTTTTTGGGCTTTCTGCGTCCTGGGTGATTGAGAGGCTACATCCGATCTTTTAGGGTATTTTAATTTTCAATTCTTTTGTTTGTCCTTTTCTTCAGCGAAGCATCCAGTAGCTGTCAGTCACGTAGTTTTAAGAAGACTATTATTAATAGATGTCCAATTGGAGGTCTGTTCTGAAATTCCTAAAAATTTTAGCACATTAATAATTTTCCAATTTTGACAAAAACAAAATCCTCATAAAAACATCTCCGGCTGAATTTTGTCTAAAAAGGATTGTCGGTCGTTTTCTGTTTTGTTTTATTTTATTAAAGAAAGAAGAGGCATTTTTGTTTTATATTGTTTATATACATAAAATATACAAAAAAAAAACGCAATTATGAATAACTGATTCTTTACATTCTTTACTGCCGAATGCGGTATCAAACACACGTTTATTTGCCTGCAGTAAAAACATCTGTGTACCTGTAGGATAAACATTCAGAGCACTTTTTCACAATGTGACCAAATGTCAGTGTCACCTATGTTTAACATTTCAGTTCCTGTATAAAAAAAAAAAAAAAAAAGTATACCCAGTATTAAGAATAACTCTATAAAAAAAAGCCTAAGAAAGAAAATAAAGATAAGGATGTGTCGACAGGAAATATTTATTTATGCTGAGAGAAATCCTGCATAACGTAGCTGCACAAAGCCTGACCAGATAACAAAAAAAGTGCTCGTTTTATATAAATAACATTTAAAAAATTATTCATATATACTTAACAAGTCACAGTAACAACAAAGATCTTGAGAATCTACTTGTAGCAAAAGTAGGAATAACAGGAAAACCCTGGCTAGTAAATATGTGCAGTGCTGTACAGAAAACTCATTATTAATTATTATGTACCATCAGTGGTGTTATTTGGTTTATGTGGTCGTGAGTATTGCACATACAATGTGCATCCTTTGAAGGGAAATTCATTTTTCCATTTCAGCACAGGCACTAGAAATGCCAGCTTCCATTTTAAATTTGTTCCCTGGCCCTCCGTCCATCAGCCGGCTGGACCTGAACACCAACACCTCAGCATCAGGACCGGTGTACTGAGGCTCTGTCTTTACATCTACCGTCAGTCCAGCAGAAACTGTTTTCGTGCTGAGAAGAGACAGAATCGTAGGGTGCATTTTTAACCGCTTCGACTGACAGCATGCGTCTCTCTCTCTTGAATCTGTTTTTGTAATCTCTTTACTACCATCAAACCTTTTCATTTCTCGTGCTTCAATAACATAAGCTTGACCCGAGACTTCAACTTCTTCCGGCTCCCTTTTAATTGGAGGACAGGGAGTGCTGGTCACAGATGAGCTACACTTTTTAGACAAATCCAGAGGTGCCGGCATATTCTCCTTAATCCAAGTCAACATATCCAGAGGGGCGGTTGGCGCCACGAGAGCAGAATTCGCATCAAACAATCCACTGCTTGACACTGGTGATGGAGATGCTTGAGGCAGAGCGTGTCCTGGTGCGACTGGTAGCGTTTGAGGGATCGCAGAAGAGAGCGCCGACTTGTTAGTTTGAGAGGGACAGACGGGAAGAAACAAGACAAGGTTCGCTCCAGGAGGTGGGTTTTTATTGAGGGTTAGACTCCACATCCCCTCTGATGGACCAGAGGCTGCAGGCACACCCTCTGTCACAGGTCCAGGACTGCTGGAATCGCTCGCTGGTACAGATGCATCAGGTTCTGAACTGCGATCTTTGTGATTTTTCTCAGGCTGAGAGCTCTTCAAGGTCTGGCGTTTCTTAGGAATACTCTGAAATGGAAGACAACAACTTCCCAGTCATTCAACCTGCTATACAGAGCTGAAGTGTCACATGCAAATCAGTGAAAAGATTTAAAGTTTGTGGGAAATACTCACACTTCAAGTGCAAAAGAACATTTCAATAAATACCTAGGGAGGGGGTGTTACGCGCGCCCTCAAAAAAACACCTGGCTATTTGCATTCATTATGCATACTCAGATTAACTCTCTAATGCTCCATGCAAATAGTTGGAAATAAAGTCCTGCATGATGGGGGGGGGGGGCACAAAAAACTATAGCATAGAACTGCTTGCAGACTAATCAGCTAGGAAAAGTACTGTTTAAATTTTGGACTTAATTTGCAAGTTGTTTTGTAAAACAAGCAGCAGTTGTGCAAAGTGTTGTTATGTAATGCATTTAAAGCACTCCCAAGTCACCCCAACTCACTGTAGACGGAGGCGTTTGCCCGCAGGTCTTCAGGTGGCTGTCATAGTTCTGCTGGTGGGGGAAGCCCAGTCCACAGCTCTGACATAGGCAGGGGGACTTCCCGGCGTGACCTCCCATGTGGGACATGAGCAGCAAGGCTGACCGGAACCCCTTTCCACATTCTGCACATTTCAGTATCCTCTGGTGAGCGCCGGCATGCTTCTTTAGCTCTTCTGGGGTGTGAAATCTCTCGCCACACTCCAAACATCGGATCTCGCCCGTCTTCTGGTTAGGTCCCTGATTGCCCCAGCAGCCCGTGTCCTTTTTATGGCGCTGGAAGTCCTCCTGACTGAGGAACTCCCTCAGACATGCCACGCAGTGGATGCGCTGGGGTTCGCACTTGTGTTGGCGGTACAGCTTTGCCAGGCGGAAATGGCAGTGGCAGCGTATACATGTGTAAGGCAGCAAGCCAAGATGAGAGAAGCTGTGTTTAAGGAGAGCGTTCTTCTTGGTGAAGATCTTTGCGCAGTCTGTGCATTTAAAACTGAGGTTGCATCTCTTTTTCCTGTGGCGCACAAGGGATTTTTCTGATGGGAAATTGCGGCCACATGTTTCGCACATTATATTCACCATGCACTTGTGGATCTGCACGTGACTCTGACAAGCCTCCAGAGACGTAAACACGCGTTTGCACAGGTCACACTCGTAAAACACATCCTCCAGGTGAACTTTTTCCAGATGCAACTTCAGACACTCCTGCGAGCCGAAGCCGGTCAGACAGATGCGGCACCAGTGGCGCTCCACTTTCGACTTGGCATGCGTGCGCAGGTGGATGCGGTAGTTGTATATTTGACAGAAGCGTTTCCCGCATTCGGCGCAGCAGTATGGGCGCATTCCCGTGTGCAGGTTCATGTGGTCTTGGAGCTTGAATTTGGAGGGAAGCTGGAGGTCACAGATGTTGCAACAGTAATCACCTGCATGACTCGGATCTGGGGACCAGAGATGGGAAAGTTGATGAGTAGATCAAGCATGAAGCTGCACATTCAGCTTGAAGGACAGAATGTGAAAGGGGATATTTGTTGGAAACAGAATCATATATACATTAATATCATACTTATGATACTTTTGTAGTAATTAAATGCACATGTGTCTATGGTATATTTAAAAACATCCTTAAACTTTTTTTTTAATTGTGTCATTTGTTGCTTTTTCCTATACTTAACTCACTAAGAGACTTAATTCTATTTTTGAGTCTTTTTGCTTTTTTTATGCTCTAGATGATAAACAGAGAAAATATTAGTTAAAGATCAATACAATAATGAGCAAAAACAGAAATGCAATTCAAAAAGTGCTCATTTATCAATTTGGTGTAAGTGAGGACAATAAACTGCCTCTCTCAACTTTAACAAACATCTTGCATCAGAGCCAACAGCAATCCTTTTAGACCATAACTTCAATCTTTTCCCTCATCTAGTAGAAGTCTTAGGTTAACATCACTAAACATGTTATATCGTTCGATGTTAATCGGCTTCTTTTACGTATTAATATTAAGTCCACTATCTCACTGAAGTGGATATCGTTTCATTTCCAGGCAGGTTAAAACCGGCCATTTGAAACGTATACTAAAAAGTAAAGTGAAATGTGAGTTTTAATCTCGTTTTTAAACGTTCACCGTACCATTGCGGAACTCCTCTTCGTCCTCCTCCTCGTCAGCCTCTTCCTCCTCGTACACGTCTGAGACCTCGCTGTCGTCCGAGTCGTTGTCGGCGTCCTGCTGCACCTGTGCCGCTCCACGTCCGTCGGCTGGGGGTCCACCTTCGTCCGGCCGGGGGGTCTCGTTTACTTCGAACTCTGGCGCCTCGGCAAGCGCGGTCCCACTGAGAGGGGACGGCGGGGACGCGTGGTCCGACGGCTTTGGATTAACCGCGCAGCCCTCGGGCCGCAGGACGTGCGGGAACCCCAGCTCGTAGAGCTGGAGGTCCAGGGTGTCGATCACGGACATGACTGGGAGCAGCACAAAGGGGAAGGTGTGTCTGTTTACACGAGACAGACCAGCCGTTTCCAGAGACCATCCGCTCACCTTACCTCTCCAGCGAGTACATTCGTGTGGGGGGGAAATGGGTTCTTCTTTCTTTGAAACGTTTCTTTAAATCTTCCAGAAACTTCCATGAGGCTTTGCTCCGTCGCTCACCTGCCGGGAGGAGGAGCCGACGTGAGTAACCGTGGCTTGACCTGCTCAGTTTTATTGCTGTCGATCAAAATGAGGCGCGTGATTTAAAGGCAAAAACAAACCGGTTTCCCTTCACCGCCGTGAACTGCGGCGTGTTAAGTTTGCAATTATAAATCTGTTCTCGCTTCTCTCCGACAACAAGTATCGATCCAGTAACAAGACAACAATGGCTCGTATATGAAGTGCAGGAGGACGAGAACGTCTACACGGGCTCTTTAGTGCGCCTGCCGTCCTGGAGTGGTAATACACCACATAAGCGGCTCACCACGCGGACTAATCTTTAAGAATCTCATAATAAATATTGTTGCGAGTAATGCCAGTGTTAAGTAGATAATTATTGGATAAGAGTTCCTAATCGTTTAGTAAAACTGAAAAAAAAAACAATCAGATATCCTCTTTACCTAATCTCTGACAAAAGGTATCATATTTTGCAAATTTTTCCACAGATGTATATTTTATTTTTTAACTATACCTTAATACGTACTAATAATGCTCTATATAACGCAATACAATTATCTTAGAATATTTAAACCATATAAACGTTTCCTTCATGTTACATATTTGTAAGATTAAAATGAGTATTCATAGTCATTTTTCTTTGTGAAAGCCAGTTTTATTTTCAATTGTACTAATAAAAAACTGAACAAATAATGAGAGCCAAAGTCATAAGTGAGAGATACAAAGTTATAATTGAAGGTTCATCCTTAATACAATATTTATCATTATGGCTCCATGCAATTCCATTTAAAAGAAACATTCTGGGATTAAAGCCCTTATTAGATGGGAAGACGTGTAAACTTGGGCTCCTTTTGTCATAAACATAAACCAATAGTTCAACAGAAGCATGGGTGTGAACTCCCTTCACGTTGCACATCAGTAGTTGACTTGTATGGACTGTATGTAAGCGACTGAAAGGTGGTGTCTGTAGGTACTAAAGTAATGGCACCGCATCATTAAAGGTAAGACTAAAAACTGAAACATAAAATATAAGAGCAGACTATTTTGGAATCTCTGGAGGTGATTGTACAAAAAAAAAATGCTTGATAAAATCAAAGACAATGGACATCACTGAGCATCCTCTTCACCATACAGTAACTCGTCAGCATGTTCAGTCGGAGGCAGAGTGTCTTCAGACCTCTACAGGACATCCTCCCTGCACACAGCTATGACCATCTACAATGACAAGAAAACCCAATAGGTTATATAGATTTTTTTTCTCTGTGGGGAGTCATTATTACTGAATTGAATTACATTTATGAGTGTTATCAAAAGCTTAAAATAGCTGATTATTTTGATGCAGCTTCATTGCCCACTGTGCCAACAATAATTGCCATTTTACTGCAAACACATTTTCCATTTCAACTCAAAGCCACTTTAATTTATGTAGTTTTGTTCTCTAAAATAGGTTTACACACCTTACCATCTAATAATAGACATCCAGTAGTTTATACTCCAGAATCTTCCTTCAGGTGGCAAAGAAAAGCACACATTGACTATATGAAAGTTTCCTCATCTCCATTAAACACCTCAACCCAATCAGCTACTTTCAATATAAGACCAGCGTCTGCACTTTCAAACGATAACGTTTTCCATATTCTGTGTTAAGATTACAAATCAAGAGCTCAAAAATATAATCCAAGTTCACATTGCAGGTTGTTTTTCAGACTCAGAAATGACAGTAAAGACATAAAACCTGACTCATTTCTTCAGCAGCCTCCCTTGGGACAGCATGGTTTATTACAACTTTGAAGTGTCCAAACACATTGCAGTGGGGAGAGGAACAATCCAGTCAGTAATAACATGATACACACTGTTCGTTATGAGACCGCAGGGCATTATAGAGCCATGAGTCCTGTTTAAGAGATGCTAATTTGTGAGAAAAAAAAAAAAAAAAAAAAAAGTGTAAAAAAAAAACAAAAAACAAAAAAAACATATGAGTAAATTTTAACAAAAAAGACAAAATTAAGATAGTAATGGATCATCTGGATAATTCTGCTCACATGCCAACCACTCTGATCTGGAGAACGTAGCCAAGATAATTTTAGCAGGACGTCAAGTTAAAAATTTTAAAATTTAATTTAGAAACCAAAAATCTTAATGTGTGTTTAAAAAAAACCAAAAAAAAAAACGAACAAGGAGCTGTACATAATACATTTCTTTTAATTGCCTACACATAGCATCACTACGAGGCATCTAATTAACTTAAAAAATAGTAACTTTTCCAATCTGTTCAGGAGGGAAACAAGAGGAAACATAACTTTAAACCACAAAGCCAGTTCATCAACTCAAGACACCAGGTAATATATTCATACCAAACACACTTCACTCTAAAAAAGAAAAACAAATCATTTAAAAGGTTAATCAAAACTGCTTCTTTTTTTGTTTGTACAAATAAACTATGTTTTATGACAGTGTAATATTTGGATTCAGTACTTGGTTAGTCAATTTTACAGGACACCTCTGTCCAAAATGTCAACAGCTCATAATCAAACAACCTTCAATGCCAACAGCCTGCTAAAATGTGATTCTCCAAACCATTCCCACCCTCACTGCGACAATGAGGTCTCCCAGGTTAAAAGGAAAAACAGAAAGGGACAATTTATTACTAAAATATTCAAAAACCACAAACTTTATGCAGGGTCCTGGTGTGTCAATTATCTCTTTCCACTTGAATTTTCCGGCTTTTCCTCTGGGTGGCTTTTCTGGTGAGCTTTCAATGTGCGCTCACGGCCGAAGCTCTTCCCGCAAGTTGGACAGGCAAAACGCCCGACAGCGTGAGCCCGGGACATGTGGGCATCCAGCTGCTCGGATCGTGTGAAGCTCTCCTCACATTCTTCACAGGGATGGGCTTTCCTTGGGGTGTGTTTTTCCTTCTTGTGAGCGCGGAGCTGAACCAAGCCAGGGAATGAGAGGTCACACTCAGGACAGGGGTGGTGACGGGCTGGAGCAGGATCTGCTTTAGGTTTCTTCTCCTTCGCTGTAGCTTCACTGTCGTCCTCAGAACTTTTTTTTTCTTCCGTTTCTGATTTTGGCGCTGCTTTAGGAGGACGGCCGCGCTTTGCTCCACCTGCTTTTCCCTTTTCTTCAGCCAGAGGTGCTGCTGACTCTGACGTGCTGCTGACCTTCGCTGCCTCCTCTGCCACTTCTGACACCTCTGCCTCGTCCTTCTTCTTTCGCTTCACTTTTTTCTCAGCGCTGGCCGGGTCTTCAACCTTAGAAGGCCGTCCACGTTTCTTGATGGGTGACGCACTGCCATTGCACTGCTGACCTTCAGGGTACTTCTCCTGGTGCGCTAGAAGCTCTGATTCAGCTTCAAAAGCCTGACCGCACTTCTTACAGCGATGGCATTTCGCAGGATCCTCTGGCTGTTCTGTAGTCTCTACATCTGGGCGGGGATGCTGGGTCAGGCGATGAGCACGCAGCAGTCCAGGACTACGGAAAACTTCATTGCAATCTTTACAAACTATCTGCCTCTCTGGACACACCTGTCTTCTGTGGCAGGTGAGCTGCAAGGTGAGAAATAACAATGCAGGAATTATTGATAATGTAAGGTTCTAATCCTGCTAGAGAATCATACAGACTTAAAATATGCTCACCTCAGAGAAGGTTTTAAAGCTCTCCTTGCAGTGCACACATTTGAAGGGTTTGTCATCTTTGCTGTGCGTCGGCTGATGTTGTGTCAATTCCTCAGATGATGGAAATGTGCGATCACACACGTAGCATGTGAACAGTGTGTTTCCCTGCAAAGTATAAAATAAGGAAAAGCAATAAATTGCAGTGGTTTATGACCAAAGATGATCACATTCCATATTTTGTCAAAGATAGGTGGTAATTAGGTGGCATGTAGTTTTTCCTTAATTACTGACAGTTTGAGTAATTTAACCTAAATTTCTTTAAACAGAATAACTACTCAACAATGAATAAAATATATTTTGAGCATATGCTGATTTTGTGCTGGGTATGACCACTGACTTGTTCAGCAGAATAATATAAAACAAACGATTACTAAATATCAAACACATTATGTGAAAAAAAGAACATTTGCCTTGACTCGCATATAAATTTAAGTGACATCCAATTCCTAATCCACAGGGTTCAATATGATGTTGGTCCATCCTTTGCAGATATAACAGCTTCAACTCTTCTGGGAAGGCTGTCCACAAGGTTTAAGAGTGCGTTTCTGGGAATTTGTGACCATTTTCCAGAAGCACATTTGTGAGGCCACACTGATGTTGGACCAGAAGGCCTGGCTCTTAGTCTCCGCTCTAATTCATCCCAAAGGTGTTCTGTCAGGTTGAGGTCAGGAGTCTGTGCAGGCCAGTCAAGTTCATCCACACCAGACTCTGTCATCCATCTTTATTGACCTGCTTTGTGCACAGTCCTGTTGGAAGAGGAAGGGTCCAGCTCCAAAAAGCTGGGAGCATGAATTGTCCAAAATGTCTTGGTATGCTGAAGCATTCAGAGTTCCCTTTACTGGAACTAAGGGGCCATGCCTAGCTCCTGAAAAACAACCCCACATCATAATCCCCCCTTCACATAACTTTACACTTGGTACAATGCAGTCAGACAAGTACCGTTGTCCTGGCAACCACCAAACCCAGACATGTCCATCAGGTTGCCAGATGGAGAAGCGCAATTCATCACTCCAAATAAAGCATCTCCACTGGATGCAGCTGCTTGGCCATGAAAACCCATTCCATGAATCTCTCTGTGCACTGTTCTTGAGCTAATCTGAAGCCACATGAAGTTTGGCGGTCTGCAACGACTGACTGCAGAAAGTTGGAGACCTCTTCGCACTAGGCACCTCAACATCTGCTGACCCTGCTCCGTCAGTTTACGTGGCCTACCACTTTGTGGCTGAGTGGCTGTCGTTCCCAAACACTTCCATGTTCTTATAATACAGCTGACAGTTTACTGTGGAATATTTAGGAGTGAGGAAATTTGACAACTGGATTTGTTGCACAGGTGGCATCCTGTCACAGTTCCACGCTGGAATTCACTGAGCTCCTGAGAGCAACCCATTCTTTCACAAATAGTTGTAAAAACAGTCTGCGAGCAGAGTTGCTTGATTTTATACCACGGTGGCCATGGAAGTGATGGGAACACCTGATTCCAATTATTTGCATGGGTGAGCGAATACTTTTGGCAATAAAGTGTATATGTCCTTTAAATCTGATGCAAATAACTAGAAAATAAATGGTGGATGTTTAACTCAAATATGCTTTGGTCAAACTATAAAAAGCAAAACAACAGTTCTGGCTGGTCCTACAACCCTTTTTTTTTGTTGCCTTTTTGCATGTGTGAATGTGAGAGCAAGGATCCACAATATATCATAAACAAGACAGCTTTGAATAAACTTGGGATGGTTCATATCAAACTTGGTCAAATGGTTGAAAGAAAAGTCTACTGTGATTGCAATGAGCCAAATTATATTCACACATATTACTTTACAAAGCTTAAATCCGAGGCCTGTGTACAGTTGCTGCATATAAAAATAAAACATAACAGCAAAAGACACTCATGAGCTAAACATCTTACGTGTGAATTTAATAAATCCAATTCACCAATATGTTAAATCACACAATTAAACAAAAAGTGCATCCCTCTCAACTGTTTCTGTGCAAACAAAAATGCTATTCAAGGATATAATGAATAACAAAGAAATGCATCTATTCAACTTTAAATGTGTAGGGATGAGATGGGTTTTGTATAATTTAGGTTTAAATGTTTTTTTGAAGTACAATAAGAACACTGACATATGTCCACGCCTTAAATAAAAATCAATCAATAAATTAAGTGCAACATCAACAAAGGCTCACAGAATTAATAATTATGATGAATTCCATAACGTTGGCTTACCTATTCTGCTGTCTCTAGTAAACTTTGACAGTTTTAAATGTTTAAACTGCTCAATGGGAGTGTCGATGCTGTTATTGTTTGTAGCCTTAGTGCTTCTCAGCAATTATGACCTTTCAAGAGAGATATAGAACTGGTTGTGTTAAAACCTGCCACCTTCTTTCCTCATCTCTGAACAGCATGTTCAGGGATGAAGTCGTCATCCGCTAGCACTGAGAAAAAAAAAAAAACGCCAGATTGGCACGTGAGCTCCAGTGTTGTGCTGTTGGCATACACTTCCGGCCAGGCAGGCATGGGGCCACGACTGGGTCCTGCTCAGTCACCAACAACATAACTTCTAGGGGTGATTTTTTTTTTTTTTTGTACCCCATCAGGTGAATTTACATAAATTATTAAATAAAAACTTTTCATCTGCTGTCACATTAGCCATTGGCTGGCTATTAAAAACCTCCTGATCAGTCATCACCATGCAATGAAGCTTAGTAAAGCAATCAGTAGATTACACTAACCCAGCGACAGTGTCACACAGTGATAATTTCTGATTTTGCCATAAAAGACATCTGAACCTTGATATACAGCCGGAAATGTGCTGGCAGCTCCGCAGCTGCTCCAGCGTGGATCAGCTGAAGGAGCTGGTAGCCACGGCCAACTAACTGATACAAAGGTGGATGACTCATTTATGAATGAACTGATAAAAATTAATCAATTTTCCTCCCTTATCAGCCACTCATTCATCTGACCAACTGATAACATGCATCCCTACTCAAACGTTCATGACGTCTGTTAACATGTACATTTTTCATTAGTTGTTCTGACGTGTACCTGCTGAAGCTGTTGCTTATACTCTTCCCTGTGGCTCTTCTTCATGTGCCTTTCCTTTGCTTTGGCGCTGCAGAACGTGATGAAGCACTGGAAACACTGCAGGTTTTCATGCTGGTCTGAAGGATCACAGACATGGGCGGTTAATGTTTCGAGCTCGCCGAACAGAGCCGAACCTTTGAGCACTGCACCACTTACAAGACTGAACAGAAGGCGGCGGGGGTCCGTTCAAAGAGATGGGTTTGTACGGTTCTGCAGGCTTTTCGGGGGGTGCTTGGGGAGGCGGATCTGGCAACCCCCGTCCCATCACTATCTCCTCTATGTTCAAAATATCTGAGTCCATTCTGTGATATTATGTGGCTTAAACAGGCAGCAACTTTCCTGGAGTCAATTATTTAAAAAAAAAAAAGAAGAAGAAGAAGACAGAAGCCACGGATGAAGTAAAAACGAGTTATCACGCGGAAATAACACCAGTTTGATAAACAGCGGGAAACCCAGCATTATCCAGAGAAGCAAACACTAATATCTAACAAATGAGATTAAACAGCCCGTATTCGCATTACGACAGCGTGGTTGAAGTCTAAACGAACATTTCCAGAAGTTGCGGCGTGTGGACTTCACTTTAAACTATCTAACAACTATCTAACGCTTAAGTTTTAGCTCGAGCTCCGTTCAACACAGCGCCGAGGCCGCCAGCTAGGCTAACTAGCTCCACACAGACCTACAAGTACGAGTATCGTCGACCGCCTGCCTACTTGTGCCAATCGGTCTAACTGGCACGCTAAACCCGTTCAGTAATCAACCGTATCCCCCGTAATTGCACACGCTTGCTTCTAAATCACGCTATAAACAAAAGTACGAGGCTAGTTGAGCGAGCTAACTAGCCTCCCAGCAGTTAGCGCTAACAACAATCCTGCCATTCAAAGAGGACCGCACGCTTCAAAAACCTTCATTTCCCAAGTTTCAACTAATTACTCGCTTCCCGTGTTCGTCTTCGAGGTATGGGCATGATATACACCACGTACGTACACCAAACTGTTTCAGAAGCGATGTAAAACTGAGCAGACGTTACCTCTAACCGCTCTTTGAAGGTAGTTTGAGTGAGAAGAGTTGACCCTAGAAGTAAAACCGTTAGACCGGCCACTTCCTGGCGTGTGCGCGTCTGGGTCGCTACAGTCAAGATGGCTGCGTTTGTTTTTTATCATATCTGCTGCTTGTCTTTCTCGAGATTGATTATCATTTGGACACAGACTGAAACTTTTGAATGCAATAGTTTTTAATCGCTAATACAAAGCACCGCGCTGGATTGTGAGGACGAATCCTGTCACAAAAGCAAACCACATGACGCCAACTGCTTTAGTATTACTACTAAATTATTGTTACTACTCAATGCTATAAGTAAAATCACATACGATATATATATATATATATATATATATATATATATATATATATATATATATATATATATATATATATATATTATATATATATATATATTATATATATATATAAAGACCACAACTAGCAGTTGATCTTTTCTATACAACAGAGTGCTATGGGTTTTTAGTCACGTGACCAAAACCGACTCAGTCAAAATATATATATTTTTTTTTTGTTGCGCCGAATTTTAATACAATAAAACGCTGGGATTAGATCACATTGTAATTCAGTTTATTTGAGTTGGTATAAAATATTGAAACAGAAATCTCTAAACTTTATCTTTTAAAGTCAAAACTTTAACTTTTATTTGAAATTAAAATCAAATCTGAATTTTAAAAAAGTTAAAGAAATCAGTGTCTGAAGGCGGGAAGTTCGCTCTGAAAGTTACGGTTAGCAACATCTTAAACATGTTTATTTTTGCAATATTTTAAATATATTGTGGGATTCATCTTGTTTGTTGAAATAAAAAACAAAACAAACAGATCGAAAGCTGAAAACCAACACCGACTGGCAGCCACATCTGGACTCCAGCGGCGCTGCACGATAAATGAAGACGATCATTTTGCAGAAATCATTGTAGAGGTGCAGACAAACTTTTGAAAATTACTGTTGCACATCTACTAAAGCAAGTTACAATTTCTCCCGTGCAAAAAGGAAAAAAGTGAACGAGTATAAGAAGTGCTGCTTGTTTTTTTGTGCACGGACTCATTTAAGTCTATGAAGTAATGTGGGGAAGATTGTTTTCCTTATTTATTTTTTTAAGAGCGGGATCATCCAGACTGTAAACCTTTCATCCTTTATGACAGCACAAATTGATCTCAGAGTGATTTTATAATAAAAGGTTATGTCGTCAACATTAAAACATCCTCTGTCCCAAATGAGCATGCATTATTTTTGTTTTGTCGTTTCAACATTTATTGGCATAGAAATTCAAAATATGTACAAGCTGGGAATGTTGTGGTGTTTGGACAGTTTTGTGAATAGATAAATACATGAGAATATGTAAAATATTGTTAAAAAAAAAGAAAAGAAAAAAAGGTGCAGATGTCACCCAGGTTTAAGAAGCAAAACTGATAATCCACTGATGATTTTTTCATCCTTTATTGTTTTCTGGAATAGCAATAAATAAAATTCATAGAACCAAACATTTGCTCAACATGAACTGTAAGCTGAATCCGCAGTTAAAAAAACATTATGGTAACAAACTCTCCAGAGTATTGCTAAAAATTTCAGCATTTTCCTTGGAGACAAAATTAATTTTTACAAATGTACTATGACTTAATAAGCCATTTCACAGAATACTGGTGTTGGATTCACAAGTCATGTTTCCATTACCCCTAGACCTACGCAAAACCCAAATATAGGAAAAGAAAACATCTCTAATTCAAAACAACTGCCAAATACTTGCAAAAACCTTTTTACGCTATCACAAAGTGGTTTTCCAAGTGTTATAGGCAACATACTAGGATAGTTACGCTCATACAGAGAAAAACACTGTTCGATGGAAACACTGACCCCCTGCAGCGCTACTTTTATAGCAAATTCAGAATTTTGCTTTTCTTTTGCTTAAAAGTGTAATGGAAACACAACTAGAGATAAAAAAAAAAAGAAATGCATTTACATACACCAGGAACATGGTTAGATCCTAAATAAAACGGCAACATATATAAAAATACAAAGACGGTAGTCGTCACTGCTCTTTTCTCAACGTCTCTTGATTATGAAAATTCAAAAAGCAGTTGTGATTCCGTGAGATACAAAGAAATACACAACACTTAAGGCATAGCACCCTTGATGTTCTTTGACAATTCCCAAAACGACACCTGCCCCCTTCCCCTTCTCCAAGCTGCTCCGGCCAGTGGCCTGAACCATCGTACCGTGTGGCTGCATCTGGAAGGGGACTCTCCTCCACCGCGATGGGAGTGGTGGGAGTTTCATTTGTTGCACTAGCCTTCTCTGATGGGGGCTGAGGGGGGACCGAGTCTTGTGTCTCTGTGCTACTGGAAAGAATCAAGGCCTTGGAGACTTCAAGTCTGAAGGCCATAAGAGTCAAAGGTGCCAACGCCGCTCCGTGATCTTGTCGGTACTGGAGCCAGGAGTTCACCAAAGCCAAATCTGTCAGGTACCAGAGCACTGCTTGTGGCCAGCAGCTTGCCGCCGAGGCTGTGAGGGGGATCAAGTACAGGTTTTGCAAATCTCTGTTGAGACGAGCTGACATCTGGGCCTTCTCAAAGCTGTCGATGAGAGAAGGCAAGCTCCTCTGACTATTTCCTGCTGTAGAAAGTATGAAGCCACAGTGCGATCTGCGCAGCATCAACTTCCCATCGGAGCTCACAAACTCATCCCCGATCTGTCCTCGTGCTCCTCCTACTCTGCCTGCCCCGTGAACTCCCGCGACTAAAAGACGTTCCAGCATTGCAGGGGTGGAGAGCTCCTGTTTGCACAGGAACACCATACTGCCTTTGGGGACCATTTTTTCTACAGCATCTTCTTTATCTGACAGATCCAGCTTTAGATCTACATTTAAGACTAAACCACCGAATCCAATTAATGTAGTGCAGAGCAGAGATGGCCTATTAATGTGAGTGTTTGCAGTCAGAGGAAGTGAGTACTGGTCAACAGCATAATCGCCCTGCCGTCTCAGTGAGCGACACCCCGCATTGAAATGACACAATAATGGCTGAACCTTCCACAGAGGATCCGACTGCGTCTGTGAACTGTTCAAGTCATGGGTCTTGTCCCGTTGGCACTGCTCATCATTATGCTGAGAAATTACACTTTGACCGTGTGAGCAAGTTGCACCTTGCTTGTGGCTGTTTACATTACTGCTGGTCGGATCGTTTGAAGGAGAAGTTAGCTTCAACGTACGAGACAGCTCGAGGAAACGGGTCAGTGGCATGGCTTCAGAAATCAAGGGCACTTTAGTCAAGTCCTCCCAGTAAAGCCTGGGACTGGGAAACTGAAAAAGAACAAAAGAGATCATAAACTCAAGTGTTTTGTGGTCTTGCATCCAACACTAACAATCAAGCAGCTATTTGGGAATTTAAACAAGGATACAGACCTTCAAAGTTCCCATTCCAATGTGGATTCCAACAAAGCATGCAACCTCTTTGGAAGTGATCGGATTGGGCGTGTTTGTTAAGTTATTTGTGCAAGTGGCAATTTCTGCCCAGGTATCCCAACTGAAATATTTGGAGAAGTAATTGATGGGCTGTCCGGTCCTGCCGTCATCTGCTGTTGCTTGGAGCTGGTTTGATGATGTTGGCAAACTTTGAGAGGGAAAAAAGAAGAGACAGAGAAGAGTTAAGTTCATCCTTAAGTGTCCCTAATCGCAACGATTATTACAATTGTGAAGAATAGGTTGCAATTATTTTTGCACAGTGTGACATCATCATTGAAGTTCAATAGATCTGAAGTATCTTCATACATGTCACATGGTAAGTTGACGCTCGTAGACTTAAAGAAAATGAAGTTTTACTGTACTTGGATGACGTTTGAGCTGCCTTTTCTGCACTGCTGGTTTGGTTCTTGTTGAAACAGGCCATCACTTCTGCTTCCGTGTCATGCTGAGGATCTGACAAATCAAACCCACTCATGTCTTCCTCATCAGAACTTTGGAGAAGAAAGTTCCGGAGGTCTGATGGATGCTGCCACTCAGAGTCTGACACAGCTGAAAGAATAGTTCAAGTTCATATGTTTCAATGACTAAATTAACATTTTAGCTCAAATAGTCACAAGGTTTTAAAAAGGTAAACAAACCTTGACTGTTTGCAAAGTCATCGACCCCTGGCTCCGACAGCAAACCTCTCATGGTCTCCTGATACTCTGGCGCAGAAGCTCCTCCCTCATCTGTTTTAACAACATCAGAATTAAAATAAGTTCTTTCTAAGCTCACTGGTTAAAGGCAAATTAAATTGGAATATTGATCAAGAAAGGAGCTAACATGAGTCGCAATCTGCACTCTGATGTCCTGGCTGACTTTCATCCCCCGTCCCCCGCGGAGTCGATCTTTCTCCACTGGTCTGAGCAGCTCCGAGCAGGACCTCCCTCTCCTCCTCCTTAACTGGGTAAAAGATACACTGGCTGGTGTTGAACTCTGGGGTGATGCGACAGTCTCCTGTTGTCTCCCCACTCTCAATTACTGAAAAACAGGCATCCAGAAACATTGCCCTCAGCAGCATATGGGCTTACTGATTCTCCTTCTAAAAAAACCCACATCTTCAGTTGCTTGTACATGGTGTACAGCAGGGTTTCCCAACCCTGTTCTTTAGGGCACACTGCCCTGCATGTTTCAGATGTTTATCTGCTCTAACACACCTGCCTCGAATTAGCCATTGACAGAGCGAGATCCCACAGTAAATGTCATATTAAGGGGTAAAGCCCGTTTTCCTAAACTAAACAATCCAGGATCTAAATAAGACTGATCTCTCACTCCCAAACCCCATGATCGTTGGAAGGCTGGAGGAAAAACATCAACAGGGTCCAACAGCCGGAGCTGAGTCACATGGCGAAAAGACAAGAGAGACATTTTTTACCTGTGCTCTTGATGTTCCCAACAGCAGAGTATCAGTTTGGTGTTGGGGCCAAAAAACCAGGATTGTTTCATTGCTCAAGTGGTAAAACTAGACTTTTTTGATCAAAAGTAAAAAATGATCACTAGAACATCAGTTCTTCAGATATGGGGTTACATAAAGACTATGTAGTAAGAACATACAGACCACGTTTTCCTTGCATTGAACTAAATGCAAAGCGGGTGAGTCATATTTTATAAGGCGACGGTGGAAAAGGGACAGAAGAAAAGTCTGGACTGCCAACATATGATTTCACATAGTGACTTCTACATGAAAATAAAATACTGTTGGTATACTGTTGACTTTTACATATAAAAAGCTTTACAACTCAGCGACGGTAAGTGAAAAACTTAGTGCCATTAAATGGGCTCTTTAACACTTACGCGGCATATCCGTTTGCTCATTGCTGACTGGCTCCACGTTCCATCTCATCTGTTTGCTCCCTTGTGCGGCCTGAACGTCGTTCTGCACATCGTTCTGCACATCGGTCTGCACAGGGCTGCTTTCCTCTTTCACCAGAACAGTTCTTACATCTCGATGATGCTGCAGCTGCACACTCACGCTTTGCCTACTTTGACAGGTAGGTGCAACCAAAAGGGGGTCCGAACTGTGATCTTCGATCTTGATCTCTTGACTCCCAAGAACTTCTACCTCATTATCAGCAATGCCGTCTAATCCCTGGAACAAAAAGAAATGTAATATTTCAAATACTGGATCCACTGTCGAGTGTATGGTTTTGATGGTACGAGTAGGAACGTACCCATCTTTCATTTGGACTCATTTCCATCAAGCAAGTCTCCTCATCAGCAGCTTCTCTCTGTCTAGAGGTCAGGAACCTTTCCAGGATGATGCCTGGAGACGGACCAGTCTCCCTGCCGTTCTCCCTTTCTCCCTGCAGCCCTCCTTCGTTCATCACTTCCTCAACACTAGTGGTAAGTGACTCCAGCTCAAACACAACTGGTTCCTCTGGGGATTCCTCTAAGGTAGGAGGGATGGAAGGCACAGTTGCAGTAGGAGCAGTAGCAGTAGCTTTGATGGCCTTAAAATTAGGACTGGTCTGAGTCTTTGTACTGATCGTACGGTCGGGCATTTCTAAACCTGAAGAGGGATGTTTTTCATAAACCACCCGACATTCATCCTGTTCATTCTCAGATTCTGCTCCTCTTAGGGCATCTCCAACTGAACTCCTCTTTGATATCAACCCCCTTTTTAAACACGCCGTTCCTCTTCTTTTCCCTCTTGCGACGTTCCTTATTACAACTCCCCGCCCAACTTCTTTTTTCTTTTGCACCAACACCTCTTCCTCCTCTTCTTTGACCTCAATGCGATGAGTGGAACATGACACAGTTTGGGAAGTTAGACGTTTTTCATTTGAGCCATTAGTAACTTGCTCAGGTTGTTCGCCTCCTATTCCTGTCTCAGAACTACCGTTCCCATTTGATTCGTTTTGGGGAACTGTGTCTCTATGCAAGCCCGTGTCTTGTCTTTCATTCTGCTCCCCAACAGTAACTAAATCTACTTCTAGAATGAAACCCTCTTTAACGTCTTCATCTGTGGCGCTCTGGACTTCGGGGTCAGAAGTGCGATTCTTTTTGGAAACCTCTTCGCTCGTGTCTTCACTAGTCTCAACACTGTTAGTCTGAGCAGCTGTAAGAAAGGAAGATTCGGCTGTGAAATGTGGTTGATTCTCACTACTTTTCCGTTCATCAGATGGCGGAGGAACTTTTGGAGGGCTACAAGTCTGATCACCTTCTGCCGTTTCACGTCCACCCTTATTATCATACGCACTCAATTCAACATCTTGAGGAGAAACCGGTAAAGATGGAGATGGAATCAAAGCTGGAAAAGACACACTTTGCTCTCTTTCTTCAGACGTCATCTCTCCCATCTCAGGCTCGGTATCCCAGTCTGTGGCAGGATTCTTCACCCCAACAACCTTATGATGCTCCTTTGGAAGCTGGTAGAACTCCAACCTGGAGACACCCTCAAAGATGTTCCCGTTGGTGTAAGTGAGACTAGGACTCTCTATGATATGTGCGTCAGTCTTGTGCTTCTGAAGGGATGAGACGTCAGTAAATTTTTCCCCACAGTCCTTGCACACTAAAGACTTCTTGGAAGTTATAACTCCTTCAGTCTCTACTTTAGAAGAGGCTTTACGTTTCCTGGTGGTCTTTGGCTTGGCGGGCTGCGTCTCAGGTGCTGGACGAGAAACCTGCAAAGACGACAGCAGGGAAAGAGCTTTCTGGTTCTTCTTGGCTCTTCCTCCTTTTTTCTTCCCTCTTGCTGGCACTTCATCTGTGGTCTCGCTTGTACCCTGATTGGATGCAGTTTGGGACCCAGATGAAACCTCCGGTGTCTGGGATGAGGCTTTCGTAGGGTCCAACTTGTAAACTTTCAGCTGGGGCTGTTTATGACCTTTGAGTAGAAGAAGGGAGTCTTCTGTTATGTTTGAGCCAGGACCATCTGCCTTTTTGACTTTTTCTTTGCTTGCCATGTTTTTCTTTGCCTTCCCATCCTTTGCCGTCTCGGGCTGATCTTTTCGCAATAATTTGGCTTGTTTTTTCTTTTTAAACATTGGCGAGGCTCCGGCTTTGTGTTCACTTAAACGTGACACACTTTGCTTGGACACTTTCTGCTTTTTCATTGTATTTTTACTTGCGTCTTCCTTCATTTGTTTCCCGGGTAAAGTCTGTGTTGAAGGAGATTTTACGTCAGTTCCTGGCGACATGTTTCCCACCGTCTTGTCCTTTTTCCCTTTCCCTCCCTTCGTCTTTGATGGTGCTTTTCTCCCAGAGAGCTTTTTTGCCGGGGCTTTACTTCTTATCAAGTCTTCCTGTACTGGCTGACACTGCTGTGATGTCTTCTTCTGTTTCTTGTTTTTCTTATCTTTGCTTTGTGGGCCAAATTTAACAACAAGGTGGGATTTCTTCGTTCTTTGGCGCTTGGCAGGTTTGGCATCAAAGTATAAGTCATCATTGTATATGGATCCAACCAGGTCTTGCATATAACCTTGGAAAATAAACGTCCTAGCGGGTTTTCTTTTGCGTACTTTTACCAGCTCTTGAGCCGACATGACATTTACGGGTAACTCTGTGTTCTGTGGCGCCTCCTTAGTCTTTATTTGTGACACATTGTCTTCTTTAGCCGACTGCTCTGCTACTTCAGGCGCGGGATTCTCGCTATCTATCGGCAATTTTTCTGACACTTCCTCTTCAGCCTGTTCCTGAGTCTTTTCATTTATGTCATGCACCTGATCTGAGTCATCTTCCTTGGAATTAGTTTCAGATTCACTTGGAGCTTGTGTGATTGTCTCTGGTGGAGCCAAGGGACAAGAGGAAAGATCCTGTTGCTCTGGTATTATAGACGCCAGCTCCAACTGGACTGTCGGGGTAAGAGGTGGTACTAAAAGGGTGGTCTCTTGCTCATCTGTTACAGTCTGATCTGCATTCTGTTCAGGAGTCTCCTGGTTGGTGTTCAATAAAAGAGACGAGGAAGGGATTTCCCTGCGTGGCTCAGTTTGGGATTGTTCCAGCTCCGCCGTTGGCGTCAAAGCCGGTGTTAGTTCTAATATGACTGTTTGCTCGAGACTTTGCTTGAGATCATCAGTGTCATTCTGAGAAAGCACAGTATCATAGTGAATTTCCCCGATGTCAGGCTGCTGAAGGATCTTATGTACCACCTCTCCCTCTGGTCCCTCAGTCTGTCCTGCTGCAACAAGTGTCAGTTCTATATTCTCACCTGATGCCACAAAGGATCCTAGCTCAGAGAAAGAAGGGTTTTCTAGCTGTCCATCTGGAGTAATAGGTTCTAGTATAATTGTTTGCTCCATTGAATCACATGGGTTACTGGAAGGGTCCAGTTCAGTCGTCTTAGATTCTGCTCCGAAATCTATCTGTGGAGGACTGAGATGCACATTCACGGACACTCCTGGCTGCGATAGCTGCTGGACTTCCAACGGAGGAGCGTTAGGTGGCACCTGCCCCAATATGACGACCTGGTTCACTTTCTGCACATTTCCCAGCGATTCAATAAGTTTGCAAATCTGCTCTGTGTCAATATCAGCATCAACTTTTTGCAGAGGCCCATTGGGCTCCACTTGTAACAGTGATGTTTGAGAAATGGATATTGGCGTTATAATGGGTCCGCTTTGTTTCACCTGCTGCCCAGCTAGGTGGGCGTTAATGGCTGCAGCAGGAACCCCACCGTGCTTGGTTTTCATATGACGCAACCGCGTCTTGCAACTCTTGAAAGTGGCCTTGCATAGAGAACAAGGATACTTGACTGTAGAAGCACCTGAAGATAGTAAAGGAAGAAAAATGTGAAGAACTGGAGTACATGCGAGTTCTTTTACAAGATTTTACCAATGAACCTGAAAAAAAAAAGAAGAAGCTCTGACTAAAAGTCATAAGTTACACTTACAGGTCAGAGAAGTTTTACTTAGTAGTTTATTGTAATTAACTGTCAAGAAACATCAGTGGTCACCACCTTAATGCAGGTCCAAATGTCTGTCATAAAGCTGACTGCCTGAACTTCTTATGTTCAGTAAAAGCTTTGCACTAAATAAAGTTCTTGTACCATTTCACCTGATGGCTCCTTAAATGCTTAATAAAGTTGCTTCTTTTAACATCTGTAATAACTCTGGAAACTGTGGCGTCACATAATGAGCATTCCAGCGTAAAAACAATGTCATACTGCAGACATACTAATAGATAGATGGATAGCTCGATCCATCAACTCGCATCCCACCACTGACTTTCATTTTTTACAACAATTAAAAAGATAACCATGTAATTTCAATACATTCTGAGGGGTCGAGAGCATTTGAACCACACTTCAGGGCAGCAGATCCACCAGCTATCAAAACATTTACTCCATCGATTAAGTGGCTCTGAACAGTTATGTGACGTATAAAGACTCTAACATCTGGACATGTATGCGCAATGATATTTGTGATTGCTCCTTACCATTGTTTTTCTTCCGTTTCGGTTTTTCTGTGGCGTCATCCTCCTTGACTTCAGCTCCCTCTGGCAAGTGTGACACCATATGTTTTTGCAGAGCTTTGGACATGGTGAACCTCTTTCCA